>OZ018322.1:154150550-154441637 GCA_963969495.1 Ceratothoa steindachneri | reverse complement strand
GGGTGTGGGTTAGTGGTTCAGGCTTTTTTACTTGGGGTGAAGAACACTGTAATAGGCAATTGAGACCGTTGTTTTTTCATGTTCTTTAGCATGTCCCAGTAAGAGCCCATAGCAAGATCGAGGCTATTTTGTGCCTTCATGGAACGAACCATGTGATGGTCCCATGATTCCAAATCTGCCTGAACACTTTTAATTTTTTCCTGAAGATCCGCTAGCCTCTCTAACGTAAGCCCAACTTCAGCTTGAACTTCCTCATATTCTTCTTCTTTGTCAGATTCTTCCGTATTTATCCTTGCTAATTCAACCAAGTCATCATCGTTTAATGGGGCAAAGTGTTCATCTATGATGGTTTCAAACTCATCCTCTGTTACATCATCGAAACCTTTACCACCAAGGAGATTAGACAATTTAACAAAGGTGGTAACTGCCGCAGTTCTGATCTCTTCAGGAGATAAACCCTTCAGGGTGTAAAACTATTGAAAAACGAGAAATAAAATTACAAGTACACAAATCACCGCTCATACACGTGGAACACAAGCGTACTGAATGGAAAGCGGGAAATCGGCACATATACTTTACATACTGTAGTCGAGCGAGTGAGATCTGAACGCTGATTGGCTGGAATCGTCCCATCTCAGCCAACGAACACTTACGTTTTACGACTATGTACGTAGGTTTCCACGGATGTCTGGAAATGGCTCATATTTTGAATTTTGAGGCCCCCCAAAATTTTCCGCTGGTAGTTGAAGGCACGGATGACGAACCGCGAATAGCCGAGGGTCGACTATAGTATGCAAGTGAGGATTTTAGTTGAGTTTTTATCCTCCTTACCTACCTTCACGTATGTTGTTTGCACAGCGATGTTCTTTTCATTTCCTGAGTGGCGGCTTTTGCCGCTTGGGCGTAGGAGGTGTTCGCCCTCCTAAATCCATCTGCCTTTTTCTCTTCCGCCTTTCTTTTTAGAATCTCCTTTTTCCTGGGGCAGGATATCGCCATTGCCCCATGTCTTTGTCCGCAGTTTTCGCACTTCTCTTCTTTAGCTGGGCATTCACGCCAGGCGTGGCCTTTTTTATGGTGGTGAACACCCCTTGAGGAGAGGAGCGCACTCTTATCTGTTTTTGGCCTTTATCTGCCCTTTTAGGGACTCACTAGTGTGTATGAATTTTTGATATTTATTTAATAAATTATTTGTTAAGTTGCTTTTGGGGAGAAGAGGGCCTCCCCCCCCCTCGATAAACCGTGCCTGAATGAAAAGGGAATTTGGCTTTGGGTGAATGATGATAATGGATTATATGAATCCCGGTGGCATCCTCTCGGGGTTGTGATTGTATGGCGGACTTATTGACAACGCCGGCCCCCCGAAGGTGCTTTAATCGCGACCGCATCCCAACATACTATATAAACGGTTGTATGTCGTTCTATGGTCCCAGAAGGGGCCCCCGCTGTGATGAGCAGTGGAGATAGCAGTCCGTCCCTCATCCGGAATTGTTTCTGACATTGTTATTGACTCTGGGCTGCTCCTCAAACCAGCTTCCTCCAATGGCCCCAATTATGGCCGTGCTAATGCCCGGCATAGTTGGAACAAAACATGAATGGCAATCCCCTCTCACATCCGACGGAAGTTCTCGCAAGGGGGCGGAGCCTGGAGCTTAAGCAGTCATCTGCTTAAGTGGGGCCACTAAAAAGAAAGATGAAATCAATGGTGATGGTGAATGGTGAAAATGAGTATATCTCTTCCGTGATTTGGGAGGCGTTTTGGGGAAATTTTTCTCTTAACTTTCCCTTCTTTGCCAATTATGAGGTAGTTGTCGGAGCGAATAAACCTAGAATTCTACGCAATCAAAATTCGAAACACTTCAACTTTCAACTTTCAACTTTTCTAGAGAAAGTTGGGAAAGAGAACGCGGCATTCATTATGTATAACTGAATCACGAAAATAAGGAACGTGAGGAATTTATGAATAACGTTCTCTTTCTCTATTCAGTTTCCACTTTTGAGTTGTGTAGTAACTGCGTTCTCCAAATCCCTTTGTGATGCGCACTGCACAAGAATCCGTCTCAAGTTCTTAAAAAAGTGCTTGTCTGAACAAGTTCTACCCAAATCTTTACTTCCATACCGTCTAAGAAGATATGATCATCACCCTTTTAATGAATTTAGCTCCATGATGTTAAAACGCCACATAGCCGCCGCCAAGCAAGAAGAAAAAGAAAAATTTAAGGAATTGAAGGAAGCTAGACTCACATTCGGTTTCTCCATTCCCGCCGATTGGAAGTACTCGTTACGACAAGAAATCTATGAAAAACTTCGTAGATCTACTGATGTCTTAACAAAGAAACTGGATAAGAAAGTAAAATCTCTTATTGCCACTAGTGATTGGACGAATAATGTACGTAATAATTGTGTTGTTAATTTGTCAAGCAAAGAAATTAGTGAAAACGTCGTTTGTGCACTCGGTTACGGTTTATCCTTCTCCGTTTCAAGTAGACCCTCCACCTTAACTATTGCGTCTGCCCTTTGCAAATTTGAAAAATACTGTGAGCTTTCCCCAAATCAGGTTGACATAATTAAAGGTATTGTTTATGGGGCCACCAATGTGAGTCATGAAAGTAATTTTCCCGCTCGGTATAAAAAAAGCTTGGCCGATCTTAAAAAAGATAACGCATTACATATCACAAAAGCCGACAAGTCGAATAGTATCGTAATTCTTGATAAAAATGATTACATATCGCGCATGCAATGCATGCCCTACTGGCTGACGGTGTGACTTACAGAAAATTAACAAGGAACCCCTTAGATCAAGTTATTAAACATTTCAATAGTATACTGAAAAAAATCCTTAAAGATAAGAAGGAATTAATAGGTGTTTTGTCAGAAAAATCTCCCTCGTTACCTTACTTATACGGGTTGGTAAAAACACACAAAGATAACAACCCTATGCGGCCTATTATTAGCACAGTTGGTTCAGTTTCATATAAATTATCAAAATATATTACCAAACTGTTGTCCCCTTTACTTGGAACAATATCTGGTTCTCATTTACTAAACTCCCTTGACATAGTAGAAAAATTAAATCAAATTACTATTTGCCCCAATGATAGGTTGGTAAGTTTTGACGTTTGCTCTCTCTTTACCAAAGTCCCTATTGATTCCATTTTAGATTATCTTAGTAATGAGCTTACTCATCATGAATTACCTCTATCTGTAAGTCATATTATTTCACTCATTAAGTTGTGCATTTGTGACTGTAAGTTCGTTTTTAATGGTGAATTTTACCAACAAATATTTGGTATGGCAATGGGCAACCCTTTATCTCCCCTACTCTCGAATTTGTATATGGAATTCTTCGAAAAACAATATTTACCTAATATCATTGATATCCCCTTAAAGTGGTATAGATATGTTGATGACATTTTAATTATATTGCCTTTTAATATTGATGTAAATAATTTGCTTTCCAATTTAAATAACCAGGTACCTTCCATAAAATTTACTGTTGAATTAGAGAAAGACAATTGCCTTCCATTCTTAGATGTCTTAATACATAGGGAATCATTTAATTGCAATTTTAGTATTTATAGGAAACCAACCAACAACTTAACCTATGTCCATTTTTATTCAGGCCACCATCTTAATATTAAGATATCAATTTTTTCCTCTATGTTTTTACGTGCGTTGCGCATTGTCAGTCCTCAATATTTGGATCAGGAAATTGAGTCTATAAGAAAAATCGGTGCAGACTTGTGTTATCCAGAAAATATACTTGATATTTGTTATAATAAAGCCAAAAAAAAGTTTTATAACGAAAGTACTATTGAGAAGGAAGCGCCCAAGAATATCCTCATTTTACCTTATTTTAATGGCTTTGAAACCGTAAAAACATTGTTAAAAACACTTAATGTAAATCTTGTTTCCTCTTATACTAATACTTTAAAAAGAATGTTAATAAAAAATTGCCCTAATGAAACAAATAACGTAATTTATAAAATCCCTTGTTTGGATTGCCCTTCATTTTATATTGGGCAAACTAGCAAGGATCTGAATGTGCGTATTAAGCAACATAAGTACTCTGTAAGCACTGGGCAAACATCAAATGCCATTTTTATCCATTTGAGTGAAAATTCCCATCGTATTAATTGGGAAGGAGAGTTCTGTGATTGCCAAATCAAATAACTTTTTTTCACGAAATCTTTTAGAATCAGCATTTATACAACTGACTTCGAATTTTAATCTCAGCCCTGGAATGTATTTTTTGGACCCTTGTATCAAAAGAATATTTAAGAATGACTTTAAAGATAAAATTTCTGAATTAATGATTACCACATATAAGTTATTTTAGCTTATTTATATAAAAAAAACCTTTCCTCATATTTTTCTTCTGTCATATTTTCTAGTTATCATGTGTAAACTTTTTTCTTTTTTTTTCATATTGCATATGTGATTCCCAAGCATTGCGCCCCCCTTTCTTTTGTAACCCGTAAACTTTTTTTTTTTTTAACCCTGACGGCTCATCTTGTTAATAGGTTTTTTCCAGGTATCTGTTAATCCCACCCCTTTTAATCTTTATATCCCATATTTTCATTAATCAGGTGTATAAATATCTTTCTCTTTTTCCCTGTCTTTTAGTCTGCTCAGTAAAGGACCATTAGTCGAAAGGCCTCGCAGTTCTCCGTTGTTTCATTTTCCTCGTGGCTGTAACGTTATTCATAAATTCCTCACGTTCCTTATTTTCGTGATTCAGTTATATATATATATATATATATATATATATATATATATATATATATATATATATATATATATATATATATATATATATATATTTAGTTCATTCACTTAAATCTTGGGGTTGGCTCGGCTCTTTTGGTGTTTGTGAGGTAATTCTTATATTCTCCCTCCTCTGGATCGAGGATGCCAAGTGTATCTTTGGGGAGAATGCTTTCCATTTTCTCCCAAATGTCTCTTCCTCTTTTGTAAAGATACGGGTTCAAAGGTTCAATTCCTGTTTGCTCGTGCAGGCTTATCTAGGTCCTGAAGTCGAACCACTTAGTGCCAGTGATGAAACGAAGTCCTTGGTTCTGCACTCTTTGAAGCTTCGACATGTTTTTGTTAGATGCTGCGTTAAGTGGTATACTGGGGTACGCCAGTTTGGATCTAACCAACTTGATGTATAGCTTTTTCTTGTTCGCCGTTGTGAGGTTTCTAAATCGGTGGAGTTTTCCTAGTTCAGCTTTTGCGTATCAGGTTCTGGTGCTCACGTGTTTGCTCATTCCGGTACTGGAGAGTCTGTATCCGAGAAAAGACGCGTGTGGAGAGTATTCAATGTCGGTGTCTCCTATATTGAAAGGAAATGTACGATGTCTCCCTATTGCAGTTGCAGAGAACTTAGATACATTTGTCTGGATTTTCCAGCGTCTTTCAAAGTTGGAAATTTTGTCGGCTTCTGCTGCCGTGGCTCTGGCCATCTTTCTTGCCGACTTTGTCCTCCGCACCACAACTTGGGTGACATCATCCGCGTATTGTATGTTTAGTGTTTTTCCGTCGATTGACACCGGAGGCGAGGTCGAAAGCTTCCCATGTATGCCCTTCAGAGACTATCACCGCTCGCCTATTGGTTAAATAGCTACAAAGGATCTTTTCGAAGTGGGGCGTGAGTTTCAGTCTTGAAATTTTGTATTTCAGGCCTTCGATCAAAACTTTATCGAAGGCCTTCTTTACGTCCCTGCAGACAACGTCAACCCAGTAACCTCTAGCTCACCATGCTGCTGCGTGTTGCAGCATATGGGCTATTGCTCTCTCCGTGCCTCGGTTCTCTCTAAATCCGTGTTGTTCTTCGTTCAGTAGGTTCTTTTCTGCAAGGTGGTTTTTCCAGTCTGCTGTTGAGAATTTTTTCCAAAAACCTCCTCAACGGCCTCCAGCAGTGAGATGGGTCTATAATTCATGGCCTGGTTTGATGGTTTTCCTGGTTCGTGTATGAATATCATTTTAGAGTTCTTCAGGCCATCCGGGAAATAGCCCATTGCTAGAGACGCATTGAATAGGTTCCGAAGCCTGGTCCTAAGTTTCTCCCCAGCTTCTTTTAAATGCCTGATGGTAATTTGGCAATGGATTTCAGCCATGTTTATGTGCAAACGGTTTGAGCGTTATTAATCTTTTAAATCTATCATATAACTGATTGGACAATTATTACAGTGTTTATGTCTAAAAGCTGATTGGTCAATTTGTTAACGCTAAGGCTGTTATTCTAAAAATGAACATAAGTATGACGATTAAATGTATATCAATCCTGATTGGTTGAATTTTTGTAGTATTATGAGTAGATGAAATGACTCTTTATATACGTGTACTTTTGTGGAAAAGGACGGATCAGAAAGTCAACACTTAAATACGGTGAAGAAAATACACAAGCAAGCCTGCAAAGGAGGTAAAGTCAAGGAATTCTTTTTTTACGAAACACCTCTGGATTTATACTTTACCCTCTCCTTAAGGAAGCACTGAAGGAAGGTTAATTTTACTCGGGTAGCCAATCAACAGCATGTGCGTCTACCCCATCTCCCCCTCTCTGTTGTTGAGCTGCACTACTGATTGTGACTGCCTTTCATCGCCTTGTTCCAACTATGCAATTCTGTGAGAAAGGCATAATTGGGGGCACTGGGGAAAGCAGGTTTGAGGATTACCCCACTGTAGAACCTCGTGTCAGAAGCACCTGGACAAGGGGCAGAACTGCTACCTCCGGAGGAAACCCCGTGGGCACAGCCAAGACCATAGAGGGAAGTGCACCCGTCTCTATGTAAACCAGATGCAGTTCTGATACCCAAACCCGCGAGGGGCGAAACCCCCGGTTAGTGCTGGTTGATTCCAAACTAACCAACAAAAAGTCCGCCATACAATCACACATCGTGAGCTCCCCCCCCCCCCCCCCCCGGTTCATCCACTCGTCATCATCATCCCATTAAGGCAACTCACAATTGCAAAGGCGGGTACAGCCCGGTGCGGGAGGGAAGGGGCACCAACTAAAAAAAAGAACACTACTGTAAACCCAACTCAAGATTAAGGAGGAAAAAGGAAGCAGTTAGATTGGGATTGGAAACCCAACAAAGAGGAATGCGGAGAGAAAGGCCCAGAGCTCCATTGCCTAAATCATGGAGATCTCCAACACAACAAGGATTCCTTTTCGGACACTGCCAGGCCAAGGGAGACCTGAAAGAGGAAATTTCCTCACATTGGTCTTTGGGAAGTTAAACATCACCATAATAAGATTAATAGATGCGCAAATGGCTACTTCGCAATTTGCGAGAAGGAAGGCGACGTCGAGGCGCTAACAAGAGAAGCCTCAATCGATGCCCCCAAAACAATAAACCTCCAACCAAAGATCCCAGCACAAATCCTAACCCATCGAAGCATTATTTGCAGAAGGCTGGATCCATGGATCGGACACCACGGAAAGGAGGAAATAGAAACTGAAATAGAGAGAAATCACAGCTGGGCCAAAGTCTCGGAGGTTGTGAAATTAAAAACCGAAGAGAAAATAACGAATACAACTATGTATTTAAAGTAATATTTACCGAAACAGCAATGGCAAAGAAGGCGAAGGGAGTAGGGCTCCAGCTGTTTAACGCACGAATAAGTAGCGCCCAAATTGAGAGGGAAGATTTTATCCTGGTCCAAATGTGCTTCCGCTGCTTTAAAACGGAAAGCCACACCACCAGAGAGTGCAAAGAGGAGCGAGAGACATGCTCACGATGCGGCGAGCTGGGACAGAACTGGATGACGTGCAAGAGCCCCCAGGAAAAATGTGCTAATTGCAAGATGAGACACAGGGCCATGGTCATTGTATGCCCATTAAAAAATAAATTATAAGACAAAAGACCAACGAGAAGAGAGAGAGACAGAAGTGACAAGAAAAAACACAACATACGCCAAGGTCGCGAATGAAGCCATTAACGAATACGAAGCAAAGAAGGTATGCCTAAATATTAACAGCGAAATGCCAATCAAGATATTGACCTGCATAATGACCGCACACGCGCAGAACCTTATGAGACCAGGAACTCTCTGATGCCATCAAAACCTTCAAATAAAAAACTCCAGGTTGGTCGGGAATAACAAAAGCGCATATAACCAACGCTCCACCGCAAGTTCATTAAGGAATGTTGAACGTAATGAACGCAGCCATGAACACCAGCTCCTTCCCCGATGCGTTTAAACTTGCAAAGGTTATATTCATCCCGGAGGGGAACAGACCTCCTGACCCGCCCTCAAATGCAAAGAATTCATTGGAAAGATATTTGAAAAGATCGTAGCCGACAGGCTACAGAACCAGCTAGCCAAAAACGATGTGCTTAACTACCAGCATCGCGGATTCCGCAGAGGAAAAGAAACCGAAACCGCGCTCGCACCCCTCTCAGAAAAGCTATCAAAATCCAGGGCTGAGGGAAATTACGTAGACGTAGTCCTCAGAGACGTATATAAGGCCTTTGACAAGGTTTGGCTGAGGGGTCTGCAATTCAGGATCGTAAAGCTTCGGCTAAATCCAGTCAATGAAAAGATCCTCTGCGATTATGTGATGGAAAGAAGAGCGCAGATACAGATCGAGGGCCACAAGGGACCGGAATTTAGCCTCGTGGCTGGTGTGCTACAAGGTAGCTGCCTCAGTCCTCTACTGTATAGCATTTTCACGATAGACCTTCCATCACTATCAAGGATGACGCGATGTATCTGCAATACGCGGATTACATCACGCAGATTGTACGAAGCACTTGCTACAACGACCTAGTGCAAGCTACAGATGCGGCTGCGGAGATCGAAAACATAGACTCGTACGAGCGTAAATGGAAGATAAAGAAGAACGTCCAAAGGTTCGTCATTATCTCCATGAACCACACGATAAACGACGACATTTATGTTGGCGATCGAAACCACCACTACTCTCTGGAGGGCACAGTGCTCGGGCTCAAACTTACCGTTCGGGGATATGAGCATTATGTTGTAAACCGGGGCAACTTAGCACTGGTGGAATTGGTGAAACTGTTCCGCTTCCGCAAACTGAGCAGGAGTACCTTAAGGAAACTATACCTTTGCTACGTTAGACCAGAGCTTATATACACAGCGATAATCACCCAAAACTCAGGAATCAAGACTCTGAGATCTATGCAGAGGGTACAGAATAAAGCCTCCTTGATTATTAACCACACAAGAAGACGGGAATGCTTATCACAGAGAACAATACACAGAAGAGCTGGGCTAGAACCAATCAACACTTTAGTACAATCATAAGGAAATAAGACATGGGACAAAGTAGAAATGAAGTACTGCTAAGTCTGGATATGAACTTAGACATTGAAATGACAAGACTAAAACGGAAAAACACACGACGGACTAACTTCCCAAGTGGCAGGCTAACTGCTGCTGAGGAATTGACATAACGGTTTAAATAGACTATCCTTATATGTATTGTTGGACCCTAAGTTCATATAGAAACATCGTAATTATGACAAAAGCACTTAAAAATACAACTTATAACCAAAATCATTAATCCGTCTTAAATTAATTAAATCACTTATGTTGAAAAATGTTTTTCAATAGGTACTTAAAATGTGTTAATTCAGCTACAACTATAATATAAAGGCTTGAACGCCTCAAAAAAATATAATTATTTAGTAAATAAAACGTATACATAATATATGGAATTAAAAAAAAACAAATTGTGTATGTATGAATTTGTATGAAAGTATGAAAGTTAGAGAAATATCTTAAAATTTGTATGAAAGTTTAAAGTTAGAAAAAATAAATATGCCAAAATTTGTATGAAAGTATAAAAGTTAGAATAAATATAGATGTAAAAGAAAGTATATATATATATATATATATATATATATATATATATATATATATATATATAAAGTAAAAAAACATAAAAACAATAAAAAAGACAAATATAAATAAACAATAGAATGTATATATATGAAAAGAGTTTATCAAAAAGCAAGAATTGTTAAAGCATAAAGATACCAGAATGAGACGAACATGGTAAAACAAAGATGCAAGAGATGCCCTAATCACCAGGGCAATATATTAACTATGTGTTTTTACCAAATTATCTCTACCACTATCTATCTATTACTAAAAAAAAACTTTGAACATCATCATTGTGGGAAAGACAGTCAGAAAAAGTTGTCATTGCTGTTTGCCATTTGGAAGGCTATTTACCTAGGTATATATATATATATATATATATATATATATATATATATATATATATATATATATATATATATATATATATATATTGTCGTGGTATGACATTACATTATATCAATACCATATTATATCTATCAGGGAGGGACCAATAACTTGAAAGCGAACCGACAAAAGGGACGGAAAACTACGAGCTTAGACGGGCTGAGTAGTGAGAGAGTGCAACGAGGTCTGGCAAATTATGGACAATGGCAAAGCTCAAGGTTATTTAAAGAGACATGTATAAAAATATAATTTTATTTACACAAAATAATGAGAGAATTGATGGGTAAAATTACCTCAGAGAATTAACGCGCAAAATCACATCAGTAAATAAAAGGGGGAATTGTAGTTATAAATCAGGCTATGAAGTTAGAACTTAAGGTATTCTCGGAGGAGACTATTCAAATGCGGGGAGGGAGATTAACTCAATTGGGTTACTAAATGCAGGGGAGAGGTTAACTTACGGATGTCTTCTGCACTTGAGGTGAGGCCACTCGGACTTCAGAGCGGGAGGTTGGAGTGATGACGGTTCTCCAAAAGCAAGGGGGGCGGGTAACTTCTGGTCCAGGGGAGAGTATTTCGGCTACCCGAAATGAGTTGGGCTTCGGCAGGAGTGGATGAAAGAAGTCGGGAAAATCACTCGGAGCGATCGTTCAGTGGAATTACCTCCTGGCTGAAGCTAATTCCAAATACACAAAATACTCCAGCTTTCACTTTGCTTTGTTGCTAGCACTTGACTTGGAACCATGGGGAAATCTTCTGGTTTCTGGCGAGACTTCTCAACTTTGTCTCTCTTCAGGGGAGTCGAGCGTCATTTATATCCGAGGCTCTCCCCTGAGTTGGGGGTTAGCGAGAAACAGCTCTACTCTCGAAGGGCCTCGAATCTTCTTGCAGAGCTATTTTAGCCCGCATAAAGATGAATCGAGGTGGACTTGATTCGAGGCTACCGCTTGTGGAAGGGGAGGTGGGTAGGCTTACCACTTTAGGCCTAGCCGGGCCTCCTGCTGCCCATGGGAGTTCCTTTCTGCTAAAGACTTCCACGTTGGGATTCCCTCACACATCTCCCAACCGAAAGATGATGCTTTACAGAGCAGTTGCGTAGGAATGGATCATCCCAACCCGTCAAACTTGAATTATAAAGGTCTAGGGAAATTCTGACCTGCTACGACAGATGTACACACAAAAAAAACGTAAATCTGAGCTCAGCGGAGAATTTACGGGCATAAGCCTTAACAGGTCGTTTATAGAGAATTTAACTAATACAATTTTAAACAAAAGAGAAATCACAGGAGAACATTGACGACATTTCAGTGGAACCACAAAAAGGATACAATCAAATGGAGGCATAAATATGGGACAAAAATAAATTAACAATTTAGTGGACCAAAAAAAAAAATCATAATTAGGAACATTAATGACTTATTATATAGACAATTCACGTGGAAAACCTTCGCTCCCACCGGAGTATGGGTGAGGTAGTCCACGGGTCCTCTAGCCTCGAGGATGAGGTAAGGTCCCTTTCACTGGCTAAGGATTTTGTTGCTTCCCGTGGGAAGTAGCACCAGCACCTTCACGCCAGGCTTAAATTTCCGTTCTCGTGACTTAAGGTCCAATTAGGTCTCAAACCTCTCAATAAGTTCTTCTTCACGGGATACGAGACTTGTTTGTCACCTCGGGTGGACTCACGCTCGAGGGCTTTAGTTTTCTCCCAAGGAGGGGGGGGGGGAGTTGCGCACTCCTCCCGGGCGCGAGAAAACTTATCCCTCCGGAGGACTTGGAACTCCGGGTCGATAGGGGTTTTCAGGGGAACAGGTGCACGGGGTCCCAAGGCTGCCTGAGTACGGGTAATCGCGGGCTGAGCAACGGGATGGTCGTGAATTACGAGGTTCTGACCGAATAAAACGGAGCAGAACTGGATTGGGGCCGCTACCACTTCTGGCCAACCGGACATATAGTCACACTCGATGTGACAACGAATTACTGGGAAACGACTCGCCCGGCCAAGGTAGTCGTGGACCACCGCAAATTTCTTCTGGTCGGGCCCAAGAAGGAGGAGTAGGTCCTCAGAAGACACTATAATGCAGTTGCACCCGGTGTCACGGACGAGGGTGGATACTCGGCGACCGTTCACAGTTCCGTTCTCGAACATCAATCCACCAGGGTTGTTCTCAATAAAGAGATAGTTTACCGGATGGACCGGGTCTTTGGCGGGCGAGGGACGTTCGGGAGTCTTCTGAGGCGACGGAGGAGGATCAGGGGCGGCCCAGATTTGGTGTACTTGGTGCAACTGAGAGTTTGCGAATCGAGAGTTTTGAGGACAGTTCGTGCGGTAATGGCCGGGAACTCCGCAGGTGTAGCAGACGATCAGGTTCTTTTGGTACGGCACAACCGGGGGAGAAGAAACTAGGGGCTTAACGTCTCGGTGTTCCGATGGATGGACGTTTCTTGGCTTCGAGGGACTAGGAGCTTTGGTAAATCTTGGAACCAATTTAGGGGGGATCTTAGGGCCATAAAATTTTGTTTTGTAGGGCGATTGGGGGGGGCCTTTTTAACATCCTTAGGGTATAAATCGTGACTATCCGCGTAAACATCGGCCTCTTCCAAGCACTCCTTGAAAGTGGCGCAACGTTTATTCTTAATGAAGGCGCGAATTTCGGGAGCCACGGCAGCTAAAAGCTGATCCCTAAGGAAGAAATCCAGAAGGGACTTGTAGACCTGGGGAATCTTGCACGCATCCAGCTAACACAGAAGGTTTCTTTGGAGGATGTACCCGTGTTGTCGAAAGGTTTGGCCAGGGCGGATCCTTTCCTGACGGAATCGGGAGCGGTAGAATTCGCTATTCATATGAACACCGGCTAACAATTCGGACTTTAACGTAGAATAGTCCAAATTTGCTTCCGGGGTCAGGGATACGAAGATTTTCCTTAACTGGGCATTTAGAAGGGGAAGTAAGCGAGCGACACCATCATTTTCGAGATTCCATCTATTGATCTGAAAGATTCTCTTAAAATGGGCGCAAAAGGACCCAAAGTCCTCTCCATCATTGAAAGCGGGAAGGTGGACTGAAGGAGTTTGGGGAATTTCAGCCCGGGAACCGATGGACTGAGAATCCATTTGATTTCGGCTCATTTTCAGCTCATGCTGCCTAATTTGTTCACGTTCTTCCATTTCCATTTTGTTCTTCTCCATCTTCATCTTCAGTTTGTTCTCCTCCATTTTGTTCTTCTCCATCTTCATTTCAATGTTCAGTTTGTTCTCCATCTCCGATTTCAGTTTGTTCTCTTCCCTCTCTATCTTCAGGTTGTTCTCCTCCATCTCCATCTCCATCTTCAGTTTGTTCTTCTCCATCTCCAATTCCCTTCGCTCTGCACGTTCGTTCCTCTCTTCTTCCTGTACGTAATTTAGCAGGTCTTTGCCCAAAAGTCCTAACATTTCATTCTGAATCTTGAATTTTTTGAAGGATGACATTTTTACGCAGCTAACTGAGGAAACACTGATACGCGAACGAGCTAGGACACTACCCACGCGAAACGAATACTTGAATATTCGTGAATGCCTTGATCATAAAAAAAATTAAGATACAGCTACCTACCTCTGCTGTTTCTAAGCAGGGAAAAAAATTAAAATGGTCCTACCGGAATTAGGACACCAAAGACCTTAACTCTTTTGGATTAATAACCAGGAGAGTCTCAAAAATTCGAACACAAAATAACAAATAATTACCTGGGGTCCAACACAAAATCTAAATAGATTACGTTCCACTGCTCTTCAAATAACTTGAACTTGCTTTCTGCCAGTGCAATACAAAAATTAAAATAAAAGGGAGGTACGTGAATAACAAGGGAACTTATAATGTCAAAATTAAAATGACACGGGTTCGTAAAAACCTCAACACATTTGACACCAGATTTATATAATATGTATATTAATATATGTATATGTCGTGGTATGACATTACATTACATCAATACCATATTATATCTATCAGGGATGGACCAATAACTTGGAAGCGAACCGACAAAAGCGACGGAAAACCACGAGTTCAGAGGGGCTGAGTAGCGAGAGAGTGCAACGAGGTCAGGTAAATTATGGACAATGGCAAAGCTCAAGGTTATTTAAAGAGACATGTATAAAAATATAATTTTATTTACACAAAATAATGAGAGAATTGATGGGTAAAATTACCTCAGAGAATTAACGCGCAAAATCACATCAGTAAATGAAAGGGGGAATTGTAGTTATAAATCAGGCTATGAAGTTAGAACTTAAGGTATTCCCGAAGGAGACTATTCAAATGGGGGGGGGGGATTAACTCAATTGGGTTACTAAAAGGAGGAGAGGGGTTGACTTACGGATGTCTTCTGCACCTAAGGTGAGGCTAGTCGGACTTCAGAGCGGGAGGTTGGATTGATGAAGGTTCTCCAAAAGCAAGGGGGAGGGGGGAACTTCCGCTCCAGGGAAGAGTATTTCGGCTACCCGAAATGAGGAGGGCTTTGACAGGAGTTGATAAAAGAAGTCGGGAAAATCACTCGGGGCGATCGTTCAGTAGAATTATCTCCTGGCTGGGGCTAATTCCAAACACACAAAATACTCCAGCTTTCACTTTGCTTTGTTGCTAGCACTTGACTTGGAACCATGGGGAAATCTTCTGGGTTCTGGCGAGACTTCTCAACTCTGTCTCTCTTCCGGGGAGTCGAGCGTTATTTATGTCCGAGGCCCTCCCCGGAGTTGGGGGTTAGCGAGAAACAGCTCTACTCTCGAAAGGCCTCGAATCTTCTTGCAGAGCTATTTTAGCCCGCATAAAGTTGAATCGTGGTCGACTCGATTCGAGGCTACCGCTTGTGGAAGGGGGGTGGGGTAGGCTTACCTCTTTAGGCCTAGCCGGGCCTTTTGCTGCACATGGGAGATCCTTTCTGCTAAAGATCTTCCACGTATCCACGTAGGTATTCCCTCATATATATATATATATATATATATATATATATATATATATATATATATATATATATATATATATATATATATATATATATATATATATATATATATGAATAACGTTACTGCCACGAGGAAAATGAAACAACGGAGAACTGCGAGGCCTTTCGACTAATGGTCCTTTACTAAGCAGACTAAAAGATAGGAAAAGAGAGTCTGCTTAGTAAAGGACCATTAGTCGAAAGGCCTCGCAGTTCTCCGTTGTTTCATTTTCCTCGTGGGTGTAACGTTATTCATAAATTCCTCACGTTCCTTATTTTCGTGATTCAGTTATACATATATATATATATATATATATATATATATATATATATATATATATATATATATATATATATATATATATATATATATATATATATATATATATATATATTCCTTCATCCCATAAGGAAGCGTTTGATCACATAATCCAGCCTAAAAAACTATAAGAGAGAGATTCGTTAACCACAGACCCCATAACTGGTGACCTTTTTTTCCTCGAACGAAACCTGATCATACAGCAAAATGGATTCACTAGGTGACGCATCAAGCCATCAAAAAGGTGCTCATTTTCTTCCACACCAAGAAGTGGAACTCTCGAACGCGATCTCCATCAAACCTCCAATTTTTACTGAATCAGCAGTCTCAGGATGTTTCAAAATTGTGGAGGCGCAATTTCACATCTCAAGAATACAACAAGAGAAAACAAAATTCTACCATATCTTTGCTGCATTACCTCCCGAGAGAGTCGATCTACTTCAAGCGGCAGTCCTCTCATCGGAGGACTACTCTCTCCTTCGGACAGAAGTGCAAAGTGTTTAAAAATTAATATCATAATAGTGTAAAAAATCCCAGTGTAAATAAGTTTAATAGTGTATATTCAGTGACTATTAAGTTTTATAAATGAATAATGTAAATAGTAAAATATAAGGGGCCAGTAATGAGAATAATATAGTAATTTTGGTTGTGTAAAAAAATAATTAGTGTAGACATCAATATAAAGTTAATTATGTTTAATCAAGGAAAATGGTGTGGTGCCTACACACAAAATAACGTACATAAAAGAGGTTTAGTTCGCGACGAGAAACTGCAGCTACATTATGCGGAACGCTTTAATCAATGTTGTTAAATCGCTTGGCATAACATAGGTTATACAAAGAATCTCAGGACTGCTTGCCCCTCTGAAATCTATGTTATGCAGTCAAGAATAACAAATGAAATACACTAGCAAATAATGTTGTGGGCGCGCACACAAAGCTGTAGGTATGCTTAGAAATATAATTAACTTATACTGCAACCAATGACAAAAGTAAAGGAACGGCATAATAAAGTTGTGGTGCGCACACGCGCACGCAAACATAATTTTGTTCGCATTTAAGTGCTGCAGTTCCTGCGTCCGAAACTCTCTAAAGTACTTCCGAATTTATTTAAAGTACCTCAATGTTTATTGATAATATGTATTAAATACACTCCACGTTCTCACGGCAAAATCCTGCGGTGCTGCAACCACATTATAGAACCAAATATTACTCAAAAATACCTCAAAGATGAGCATTTTGAAGTCCTAGGAAATTCTATAATTGGTTCACAGTAAACCATAGCATATTAAAATATATTTATATATATATATATATATATATATATATATATATATATATATATATATATATATATATATATATATATATATATATATATTTATATATGTATGTATATATATATATATATGTGTGTGTGTGTGTGTGTGTGTTTATATTTGTAAGGCGCAGATATTAATTATGTATTAAACACTCCGTTTTCTCGGCCCGTATTACTGTGGGGGTCGAATCAAGTAAACATTCGTTTGCAAAATTTAAACGGTTCACACATTAAACCTTTATAAATCGGAAGATAGACTTCATGCTTTGTATTTCTCTCTTTCGCAAATAGGAAGATAGACTTCCCTCTTTGTATTGATCTCTTTCGTAAAAGGGGAAGATAGACTTCCCGCTTTGTATTAATCTCTTTCGTAAATGGGAAGATAAATTTCTCGCTTTGCATTAATCTCTTTCGTAAATGGGAAGATAGACTTCCCTCTTTGTATTAATCTCTTTTGTAAATAGGAAGATGGACTTCTTGCTTAGTATTTTTTTTTCTTTTGTAATCTTAAAGTTAAACTCTCCAGTATTATATCTTGTAAATAAAGGAACGAAAATCCCAGTGTAATCGGTTGGTGAAGGAACCTTCCGAAACCGTTGCATCCTGTGCCAAGTATGAGGTAAAAGGAAATGTGATGGACCTTTTTGGACCACAAATCGTGCGGGTCACAGAGAGCGACATTGTTGAGTCGATGTTACTTGGGAGCTTCTGTTATTCTCCTTGTAAGCCCTCGTAGGAAAAAGTTAACGCCATCGATGTTGGTTCACCAAAACTTTACCTCCTTTGCTGAGAATAGACATTCAGTGTCGTGTGCTGGATCCGAGCTCTCATTGAGTGCTTAAAAATTCGGAAAGATACAAGATACAAGATTTATTAGCGCGATAAATATACAATAAGTTTCTCATTTTACAAATATTAAAATTAAATACATATATGTAAAACGAAAAGATAGATAGCTGTAGTGGCCATGAGGTGTCCCATCCACAAGGAAACTATCCGGGCAAAACCCGAAGTGATCAAGAAGGATAAAGGAGGCAAAGTCCAGGACCTACGTCGGGGCAGTGGCAACAACGAAGACCAATGGCACAGAAAACTCTGCCCAAAACTGGTAATGCCAGGTAAGTCCAAGGAGCTTGTTACTATGATCATCTTCGCCCACTTGGCGAATCTAGCTAATCCCGGCTCCTTTGCAGATGAGTTAAATCGCCTCTTGCAAAGAAACGGGTTTCAGAAAAAGTTATGGTTTCCACCCAACCCCGCATCGCAGGAAATGTTAAGAATTCAATTTATCGATGAGCCCTAACAAAAGAACACGGAAAAAGAAGTAGCGAATCAGCGCCAAAAAGCTCGGAGAAAGAAGAAGTAACAACGGTAGAAGATTTGTAAAAAAATGGAAACACGTAAAAGATCACGAAGAAGAAAAAATAAAAAAGGAAAAAGAAAATGGAAGTGGAACAAGAGGCAAAAAAAGAAAAGGAAACAAACCAACCACAAGAAAGCTCAGACGAAGAGGAAATCCTAAAGTATCCGGGAGTTCCCCTCACGGAGAAAAGGGATATCCTTCTGTGGAGCTGTTTCTTCGACGCCAAGGACGTGGACCTTAAAGTTTTTGGTCTTTCCCTATGTCTACCCCCTAGGGGGCAACAATGAAAATCTGTTTGACGGCATCTACAAGGACGGATACAAATGGACATACGAAGGACCATGGTCCCTGAAAGAAATGTGGACTATTGATGGAGGGCCTGATATACATCCAGGACTCGTGTGTACACACCGTCAATATGTCTACCTTTAAGATGATAGAAACTGGCCAAAAGATTTCAGAAATTAAATAAGTGTAAAAAGTGATAGCGATAAGTGAATAAATAAATAAGTGAATAAATAAATGAGGGAACAAATCAAAATGATTAGAACAAGTAATCGAAAGTGCGAATAAATAAATAAATGAACAAATTAAAGTGACTAGAACAAGCAGTCAAAAATGCGAAAAGTGTATGAATCGAGAAAATAATAATAGAGAATAATAAATTAGTGAATAAGCTAAAAGTGACTAGATTAAATCAAACCATTATAATTAATCTAAAACACGAAAATTGAATAATTGACATAAGTCAGTTAACAATTTATTGCCATAATAATAAGTGAACTACGAAAATAAAAATATCAGTACAGTTAGTTAACAGATAATATAATAGTTTAACTCGAGTCTGTAAATAATAATAACATAAAGTTCTACCAAAATAAAGTGTTAAACGAAACTAGAGGAAATAATAAAACCAGAATAATTAATATATTCAAATTAGACTAAAAGAACAACTCAATTAAAATTGTAAGTGCTAAAATAAATTAAATCGAACTATGAATGTAATGTGATTATATCAAAAATTTAATTTGAAAAATTATAATATATCCAGATATGACTAAAAAAATAAATCAACTAAAATTGTAAATGCTCAAATAAATTAAATCGAACTATGAATGTAATGTGACAATATCAACATTTAACTTTAAAAAATTATTCTTAAAATTTTGTACTAAGTTTATATAACTAAAATTAAAAAAAAATTATGTATTTTATCAAAGCAATATATAGTATTAATAAGATGACCTCCCCGTTGATTCCGGGAGAATCTGATTTACTACCCATACTTATAGCACACTCTTCTCCGCTGAATTTTCATAGAAATATAACTTCACCACTACAGCTATCTATTTTTTCGTTTTACGTATATATATTTAATTTTAATATTTGTAAACTGAAAAACTTATTGTTATCGCTCTAATAAATCTTTTATCTTGAAAAGACAGTCAGAAAAAGTTATCATTATCATTTAAAAAGAAAAGTTGTCATTACCGTTCGCCATTTCTAAGTTTATTCCTGCTACGAATGGCGGTCAATAAGTTTTGCAATTCGAATATAAGGAAACGAGATATGAGGAAAAGTGTTTTATTATTTTTCAATACAACTACCCTTGAATTCAATGCACTTGCGCAACTTGTCTCTGAGGCTTCGAATTCCCGACAACCAGAACTCTCCCGACTGCTCTTCAATCCACTCCTGAACGGTGAGCTGCACATCTTCATCGTTCCCAAACCAGCGTCCACGCAGTGCGGCCTTGAGCTAGCGGAATAAAAAGTAGTCGTTAGGGGCCAGATCTGGACTGTAAGGGGGATGGTTGAGCTCCTCGAATCCGCACTCGCGCAGGGCAGCTTGTGCAACTCTGGCCTTGTGGACTTTGACCACGTTGAAGTCGATCATGGGGCGTGAGGTTTCTAGGGACCCAACGGGCAGAGACCTTGGTCATGGCCAAATTGTCGTGGAGGATGTTGATAACACTTCCATGTGATATTCCAAGTTCTCGCTCGATTTCTTCGACCTTCACCCATCGATTTTCAAGGATCATCCTCTCCACACGGGCCACATTGTCCTCGTTGGTCACGTCTGACGGGTGTCCTGGACGGGGGTCATCTTCAAGGGACTCACGACCATGGCGGAACTCCCTATTCTAGCGAGCAAGGGTTGCATAGGAAGGGGCGGTGTCGGTGTACACTGCAACCATGCGTTCATGGATCTCTTTTGCATTCTTGCCTTCCTTGGTCAAAAATTTGATCACTGCGCGGTGCTCAACCTTCTCCATTGTTGAAAAATTTGTGACTGACGATCTGCGATCAGCTACTGCTTCTTAAATAGATGAGGCAGGAGCGTGCGGCTGCAGGTCCTGACTTGTCATAACTTGTCCTAACACCCCCACTAACAGCCATCCCCCTTTCTCTGTTTTTCCCTACCGATTCGCAAAACTTATTGACCCCCCCCCCCTCGTATTTACCTAGGAATAAAGAATCCAGCAATATACAGTGGCGGCAACAAAAAAAGTGACATGTGACAATTCGGGAAAAATGAAACAGAAAAATGTAACTTACATATTTTATTATGAATATTTCATGAAAGTTAATACTTGGTCATGTTGCCCTTGCACTTGATGACCATTCTGAGTCGATTGGGCATTGATTCAGCGAGGTTTGCCAAGTAGGTGGGGTCGATCGTAACCCAAATCTTCTTCAGTGATTCTATCAGGTCTTTAATGATGCCGGGTGTTGTCTCTTGAACTTTGGTTTTCATGAGATTCCAAGCATTCTCAATATGATTTAGGTCCTGGGAATGACTAGGCCACTCCGAATCACTAATATTATTATCATTGAAGAACCTTTTTACTAACTGGGACCTGTGAGCAGGGGCACCATCATGCATGAAAAATTTACACTGATGAATTTCCCAAAATGGCAGCATGTGCTGCCTGAAAACTTCAAGATAGTTAGTCCCCCTCATGGTTACATTCTTGAGAAGGAAGTACAGACCTCCTCTGCCCTTGTTTCCACTAAAGGCACCCCACACCATCACACTATCAGGGTGCTTCACAGTTTTCACAGTATATTTTGGGTCATACCGAGACACATTGCTGGGACGAGCACGATCTTTGACTCTCCTCTGACCAGCCTAAAGGTGCTCTCATCTCTGAACATGACCTTCTTCCAATGGGCAGCTGTCCAATGTTTATAGTTCTTGCAAAAATTGGGCCTTTGCATCTTCATAGCTTTAGTAAGAAGTGGCTTCTTGGCAGCGCGGCGAGCCGGTAGGCCTAGGTTCTTCTTTAAGCGATGATGGATGGTCCTGAGGGCGACATTCTGGAGGAGGTCTGGGTGTTTTTTCTTGATTGGAGCGGAGGTTACAGAAGGGTCTGGCATCACTTCACGCCTTAGGATATTATCAGTCCTTGGAGATGTCTTCCTAGCTGCATCAATGCCCTCCTTCCTCTTTGGTATGTTACCTGGTGGCAATAACTCAGCTGCCCGTTTTAGGCGATGAATCGTATTTTTTGATGTTACGAAATCTGCTGCTACATCAATAAAAGACTTTCCTTGCTCTAATATGGTCAAGGCACGGCTTTTCTCTGTCTTAGAAAGCTTTTTCCGCCCCATTGTATCCACTTGCACAGAAGTTATAGCACGTCAAATGTAGGCACGAATGCAGGAAATCAGCACGCTGGAGCGTTGTACACTAAAACCTCACTGTACGAGCTCAAACGAGACAGTGAGTTCCAATAAAGCGCAGTTCTGTTGTCTTAGCTCAGGAGAGTCATCCACTCGCGGCATAAGCCCTGCCCCTTTTCATTGGCTTGTTGGCAAGTAAAATCGTGAAAGCGATTTTGTGTATCGATTTCTGTTGCCAATATTCAATGTCACTTTTTTTGTTGCCGCCACTGTATATATATATATATATATATATATATATATATATATATATATATATATATATATATATATATATATATATATATATATATATTCCTTCATCCCATAAGGAAGCGTTTGATCACATAACCCAGCCTTACAATAGAGAGAATTCGTTAAACCACATGATTAAAAAAATAAATGAGAGCCACATGTCACTTAGAAGCAATATTTTTTACTTTCTAGTGTTGTTCTTTTGCAGATGATAAGCTTGTATTATCAAATAGTAGGAAAGAGATGGCATAGATGACAAGTCTACTGATTGAGATATCTGCAGAGTGGGGTCTAAATATTAATAAACAGAAGAGTCAATGCATGATTTTTGAAGTAACCCAAAGGTGAAAGAAGCTTCCAAACGTTGACTTTATTTAATTGAAATAAACAATTACAGAACATAAGTATAAAAAAAATAATACATATAATAAACACATTCTCGCATTAGCGCGCATATATAATGCAGAAAATGAAGACACTCTCATATAAGCACACACACAAATATAGTCACATGTACATTCCACAAACAAAGAATTATTAATGTCAATATGTATAAGTGGCATAATGTTGGTTTTACAAACCTAGGAGTCCAGTTAGTAGAGAAACTGCAAAATCTTCATTTAGGTACATTATCGTCAGTCATATAACAATAAATCTATTTCATACCTTTATTTAATATTTGAACCTAATAAGGAAAAAACATAGGTCAGTTATGAGTTAAAACCAAAACTAAATTATAACAATCTTCCTCTCTTCAAAAAGAAAAAGGCTAAAATACAATGAAATACTAGATCAAGCTTCTAATGCGCTTATTTTCAGTATCTAGCAATTTTCAATTTAACTTTCAACAGGCTTTCTAGGTCGAGTAGAACGACGAAGAATAGTTTCATGGGAGGCGTCAGGGGAAGCAGCTGGAGGAGAAACATCTTGAGACGTTCTTTTTCGATAGAACAGTCAACAAGTTTTCTATATCATGTAGATCGACGAAGGGTGTTTTCAGGGAGAGCAACTGGGGAGGAACATCATGACCTGATGAATTAGGATCTCGTTTAGCTTCAAAATTTAGAGGAGCAGCAAGAAACGGAAAGGGATGATTTTGTATTGTAATTAAGATTATGAATATCTTCGATCTCGTTTAACTGGCTCTATCCGGCTGGGACTAACTCATGGATAGCCACGTGTGCATATTTAGGATCGGCTTCGATTAGTTCCACTTCGCGTTCTAAGGGATCGTACTTATTCCGTACATATCTTTTTAACAGTACTTTACCAGGCAAAGCAAGCCAGCTAGGTATACTCATTCCCGTTGTGGTCTTTCGAGAAATGAAAAAAATACCGTTCGTGAGGAGTTGCGTTCGTTGAAGTACATAACAATGAACGCAAGGAATAAGGATCCTCCGGGAGGACGTGTTCCCACTGGTTAATGCTCAGGTTTCTAGACTCCAACGCCAAGGTAACAGGTTTCTATACGATTCCTACATACCTCGCATTGTACATTCCCGGTAGGATGGTAAGGTGTTGAACGACTCGTTGGAGCCCCTTTCTCGAGCAAAAATGATTTTATTTCGGCAGACATGAAAGAAATACCTCGATCTGAATGCACGTATCCTGGTAACCCAAAAAGAGAGAGAAAAAAAACGTAGTAAGACACCCTGTAACAGTTGATGAAGAAATATCCTTATAAGGAAAGGCAAAGGAAAAACGCGAGTATTCGTCTACCAGAATTAATAAATACTTATTGGGAGAAGATTGTAGTGGCCCTTTAAAATCCAGGCTAACTCGATCAAAAGGGCGCATTGTACGGATAAGCTCTTGCCTCTCTGGGTGATAATATAGAGGTTTTAACCTTTGACACGTTTTTCACCCTGACACCACTCGCTTAACGTCATCTACAGAATAAAGCAAGTTTCATACCCGAATAAAATGGAGAAATCGTGTAATTCCTGGATGACAGAGAGCCTTATGAAGCTCGACAAGATTAATGTGGGTCATGCTTGAGCAGAAAGTGCGCGATAGGGCGCCAGCAGTTCTGTTCACCGAACCAGGACGATGTATAACTTTGTAGCAAAAGGGTATCAACTCTAAACGCCATCTAGCAATCTTTTCGTTTTTTTATTTTATGCTTATGACGTGAATCAAACATGTAAGATACATATTTTTGATCTGTAATTAAGTAAACTTACGACCGAAAAGAAAATGACGCTACCTTTTGATCGCCTCAACAATAGCATAGGCCTCTTTTACGACAGAGTAGTGATTTCTCTCGGAGAAATTTAAGGATCTCAAAAAAAAGGCAACGGGTCGTCCATTCTAGTTCAGAGTGGTCACAATGGCACTATTAGAGACATCAGTTTCCAGTAAACGGTATTTTTTTTATATATTTTTCCTTAACAGCATTAATAATACCTGATTTTAATTACGTGATTGCATTTGTAGCTTCTTCGGAAAGTGGAAACTGCTAATTAATTAGGGGGAAAATTCGTTGAGAAAATCTTGAAACCCACCACGAGTATTATGCAAGCAATCAGACTAATCGAGATAATGATTCTTGGCTGGTTGGTACGGGCATATCCTTGAGAGCAGCAAAGCGTGAAGCATTTAGGCGAAATTCATTCTGGTGAGCCTGATAACCTCGAATACATATAGTATTAGTTGAAAAGGTGCATTTGTGTTTATTTAAGGTTATTTTATATTTCTCATTCGCTTCGAGAAAATTATTTAGGTTTTTATCATGTTATGCTTGAGTGCGGCTGAAAAAAGCGACATCGTCTAGGTAAGCATAGGTATCCTCAAGATTATTTTTGCGAATGAAATAGTCCATGATTCTGGGAAAGCAGGCAACAGCGTTGTATAGACCAAAACCTAAGCGTTTAAATTGAAAAAGCCTCCCATCCGTCTTAAAAGCAGTATAATTTTTTCCTCAGGGTGAAGAGGAACACAATGATAAGCACTACTTAGGTTGATGGTGCTAAATATCTTATAGGTCGATATTTTATTAACCAATTCTTCAACATTGGGTAATGGATTCAGTGGCGGCTCGTAGCCAAAATTACTGGGGGTGCTGCATCAGAAATTTGTTAGCATAGTTTTTAGTTTTAATATTGTGTAAAAGGAAATAAATATATATAAATAAAATTTATAGATAAACTTGATAAAATCCTAAGCAGAACAAAATCAAAGATTTTGTACTTACTAATAGCCTAAATTGTTACAGTTCAAGCTCGATCCATTCATTTAAAAAACGAAATTCATTCTTCTGGTTTTGATTTGCGCGAAAAGATTAATTATTTTCTCCTTGATCTCTGGAGGATCTAAAGAATTTTTCTCCATTGAAAGCACTGCAAGTGCATTTAGTCATTCAGAATTCATAGTGCTCCTTAGAAAAGTTTTTATTCTTTTCAATGTTGTAAAGCAGCGTTGTAGTCATGGGAATTGTCAAGATAATTTTTATCAGTTTTGTAATTTCACTAAGAGCATCATCTAGATTATTTTCCATGCTAAATTTCAGCAGCTCAATTAATTTATTAATTAGTTTATAAAAGAACCAAAAAGTCTGAATTAAATTCTACACTTTATCATATTTAAAAATATGAGCACGTTTTTAAACACTACACACGCGGAGTAAAAAAGAAACACTACATTCCACCAGCACACCAGGTTCGGCACTGCGTGAGCCACAATACTCTCTCTCTAGCGTGCGGCTTATTATCTCAGAGATGTGAGCATGTGTACAACAGCCAAGCACCGTGTCACTGGAACTGTGAAACACACAGTTAAATACAAGGTTTTTTTTAGTTTTTTCATAAACTAGGGGATGGCTACTGACATTAAGCTTAAGAATTATATAATGTACAAGTATAAAGAAAGAATTAAAGAATAATATCGAGTGAAAATAGGGAGGTGCTGCAGTTCTGCAGTGCCTATACACGAACCTCCACTGATGGATACGCATCCAAGTAAGTAAACTTATTAATCGTCTGATAATAGTCAATTACTAACATTTTCTTTGATTGATTCGACACGACATGAATTTGAGCTGGTCAGGGAGAGGTACTCGGTTTGATGGTTTCTTTCTTGAGCATGCGTGTTACTTCAGAACGAATAAACTCCCAGTCAGACATTTTAAATTTCCGTGACTTCGTAATGACTGGTCTTCAATCTTATGACAAGTTGGTGAAAACTCTTGGATAATCCATAATCATAAAAGTTGGAAAGCACACTTCGAGGTCAAGTTGAAGACCTCCAAAGTTTAGCATAAAGGAGGAATGTTTACTTAGGAAGGGAATTCCTAAAATAATGTCAGCACAACATTCATAAATACGAACGAACGTACTGTCCGGTATTCACGGCTTCCGACTTTTATGATAACCTCAAAACATTCCTTGATAGGAGATGTTAAATTTGTAGACGCCATAGATATACTGCCTTCATAATTAAAGGAGTTCGCTCACACATAATGCATACAATAAAAACACTCGCATATAAGCACACACACAAATATAGGCACATGTACATTTCACAAACAAAGAATTATTAATGTTAATATGTATAAGGGGCATAATGTTGGTTTCACAAACCTAGGAGTACAGTTAGTAGATGAACTGCAAGATCTCATTTTCGTACATTATCATTAATTATATAGCAATAAATCTATTACCATAGGTGGGCGTTATCACAATAACGACACCGGGTTATCGGTTATCCGATATTTTACCCCCGCGTTATCGATTCATCGGTATCGCTGATACTTTTGGTTCCAAACTAGCGATAATCGATAATTTCAGTTTTTGGTTCCAATTTACCACAGGGGCGAGCTGCGCGTGCATTGGTGGCAGAAATAGGTAGGTCTGAGCTGGGAGCCGATCCTATACTGAACGGAGTGTAGGGCAGCCGGTCTTGACGTCTTCTCAAAACATTCGCTCAGCTTCAGTCTCTCACCAGCTGTCGGACGAGAGGTCACGAGATGTTGCTCCTACGCGCTACCTGTTTTATGCGATCTTTGATGATTTTTTCTCTATGTTCCCGTGCTTCTTCCGTTCTATTTTTTTGTGCACGTGTATATGAATGCATGTGCTATTCTTTAATATCATAAGAAAAGAAAAGAAGGAGACTGCAAAAGATCATTCATGGCCTACACTTGGCAGCTCCTGTTCCATTCAACACACAAAAGATTTCTTACCAGAGAAAAGTCATCAACATTGTCACCCTTTACAGGAGTTCGTCAGATCTAATCTACAATATACATAAAATGCATCCAGAGGATTATGTCCATTCATGCAACCGCAAAATATAATCTCCCCACTCCTTAGAAAAATATATACATATGTACATAAAAAAGTCAGTCCCATCTAGCAGCTTCATCCATATATTTATCTAATCTATTCTTAAAACTACCCAGAGAGGAGGCTTCTATCACATGTCTAGTGAGCCTATTCCATTCATCTACCAAACGATTTGTAAACCAATTCCTCCCAATCTCCTTCCAAAACCTATACTTATCAAGCTTAAACCCATTGCTACGTGTTCTGTCATGTTCACTAAGTATGAGAACCTTACCCAGATCCCCTTTATTATATCCTTTTACCCATTTGAAGACTTCAATCAATTCCGCTCTGACTCTTCTCCTTTCCAATGTATGTAGATTTAAGTTTTCTGAGCCTTTCACCATAAGGTAAGTTCCTTAGCCCACCAATCATCTTTGTCATCCTTCTCTGCACAGACTCAAGCAAATCAATATCCTTCCTATAGTCTAGATGAGGCCTAACTAGCGCCAGATACAGTTTTAGAATGACTTCAGCACTCTTATTGCTTACACTCCTCCTAATGAATCCCAATATCCTATTAGCTTTATTCTTAGCATTTAGACATTGCTTTCTAGGACGAAGGTCTGAACTTACCAAAATACCCAAGTCCCTCTCACAATCAGTCCTCCCTAAAATTCTCCCATTTAATTTATAACTTTTCAATGGATTATTTCTACCTATACTAAGTACACTACATTTGTCTATGTTAAACTTCATTTGCCATTTCTCGGCCCAATTGGACAGAATGGTCAATTCCTCCTGCATTACAACAGCATCAGAATCAGCCCTAATGGCCCTACCTAGCTTAGTATCATCAGCAAATTTACTCAGGTCACTACTTATACCTATGTCAAGATCATTAATATAAATTAAGAATAGCAAGGGCCTCAAAACAGACCCTTGCGGAACTCCACTGCTAACACACCCCCACTCAGATTTAACTCCATCTATACTAACTCTTTGATCTCTGTCACCAAGCCATGACTGAATCCACCTAAATATACTGCCATCGATCCCGTGTACTTTAACTTTGCTCAGAAGTCGTAAGTGTGGTACTCGATCAAAAGCCTTACTAAAGTCCAAGTATAAAATATCATAGTTTTCATCATTATCTGCTGTTTCATACACCTTACTATAAAAAGACAGCAAATTAGTGAGACAGGATTTACCCTTACTAAAGCCATGCTGTGATTCTTTTATCAACTTATGCTTATCCAAGTGATCTTTAATATTCCTTGCTATAATAGATTCCATCATTTTCCCTACCACTGATGTCAAACTTACTGGTCTGTAATTAGACATATTTGTTTTATCCCCTTTCTTAAATATAGGTATCACATTGGCTTTCTTCCATGCCACTGGCACAATGCCACTCTCCAATGATTTTCTAAAGATGCATGCTAGGGGCTCACTTAACACATCCTAACATTCTTTCAAAATTCTAGGAAAGAGCTCATCAGGACCGGGTGCTTTATTACTTTTGATTTTATCAATTTCCTTTGTCACTATCTCCTTTGTGATCAAGATATCCTTTAATTTCTCTTCATCATTACCCCGAAAGATCATTGACACCTCAGGTATATTTAGAGTATCCTCCTGTGTAAATACTGAGAGAAAAAAGTCATTTATTAACGTTTTGAATACTTACAAAGTTACGCCCCTATTCTAAACTGATCCAATTTTTATTTTAATTAAGTAGTGCAGTGCTTTGCTATTTTATAGTATTGAATTAGTCATGGCGTTGCAAGAGACTATGCCCGCATCAAGCCAAAGAGACTCAGCGGAGTCTATTGACTCTGAGCTCACTGAGCATGAGCCTCAGTCACCCTGGCTATTCCTTGGAAAGTGTCTCCCCAAGATCACTGGGGTGAAGGTGAACAAGGGCACCAAGGCCAACCTGAAGAGCCACTCAAACAGGATTCCTCCTGACAAGGCAAAACAAGTCGATGAAGCTTGCAAGGCCAACGTTGGGACTGACGGCTGCAGAAGGAACCGGTCCGGTCATTCAGACGACGGCGGGTCAACCAGCAAGAAGCAGCGGCAGATGTCCATCGCCGAGACCTTTGGCATCATTGCCCGTGGCAGCGCCGTCCTGCAGTCCACCATCGACAAGACAATTGTCAGGTTTGTGGTGGGCAACATGCTGCCGCTGCTGATTGTAGACAGTCAGAGCTTTAGGTACCTGGTCCTCACCATCAACCCTAAGAAAGGGGTACCCTCCAGGAGGACGCTGGGGAGGAGGATCCTCAAAACCTATGAGGACATGAAAGAGAGCCGCACCAGGTAAGAAACTAAGAAACAGTATTCAAATATTCTTACTATTGTATTATAAAATAACGCTATATATAGTCAATATTGTAATATAATTTTGGATTTACCGGTTATCACCTTATCGGGCGATAAATCTATCGACAGTTATCGATTATCTGTTATCGCCGATAAGGTTATCATTATCGATTTATCTTTTATCGCGATACATTTGTTCGTTATCGCACCCACCAGTGTCTATTACATACTTTGATTTAATATTTGAACCTAATAAGGAAAATACACAGGTTACTTATGAACTTTATCCCAAACTAAATTATAACAATTATTTATACAAGAGAACCAAAACCAGAAAAGATCAATGGTATAGAAATTGTGCAAGAAATTAGATATCTTGGAATTATAATTACATAAAGTTTAAAATATAGGGAAAAAATAAAGAAAATAAAATTGATGTCAAGAAAAATGTCGAACATTGTTTCTTCTGTCATGTAGAGATATTTAATAGAATTCTAATAGGGAAACGTTTTTTGGAAAAGTATAGTATTGACAAGCATACTAACGGGAGGAGCAGTGGTGGATTGGAATAAAACCGAACTTGAAAAAAAAACTACAAAGGATAGAAAATAAAGTTTGAAGGCGTGTGCTGGGTGCTCAAAATTATGCTGCAGTAGAGCTTTAAGAGGAGAAGTAGGAAGTGCCACAATGGAGCAACGAGATATAAATTTGAAGTTATGATATACAAAACATGTGATTAAAGGAAACAATGATTTATTAAAGGAAATATTGGACGAGATGAAATAAAATAGTAAATGAAACAATAGCTAAGAACAGTAAGAGTATATATGAAAAAATTTAACATTAGAAATATAGAAGGGCTAAAGAAGTTGGATGAAGAAATTATAAAAGAGAGAGTAAGGAAATGGGGAGAAAAACGATGGAGGTTAGGCATGGAAGGAAAATTAACATTGAATACGTACTTTATGAATAAAAATATATACGATATATATGATAAATAATTTAAATCTAAGTTAATGTTTAGATACAGAACTAACATACTACAGCTAAAGTGGAGGAAGAAAAATGTGACATCTGCAACCGAGGAGAGAAAGGCACACTGTAACATTTTCGTAGAAAATAGACTATTACAGGAGATATCACACTGGAAAAAGTACTTTTGTTTAACCCAACAAGCAAAGAATAAATATAAAAATATGCACTTTATTTGGAAGAATTGTGGAAAACAAGAAAAAGAAGGATTGAAATAGTCCTGAACCTGCCGTAAAACAAAATAGAAAATAAGGACATATGATTGCGCTGCCGTTGTACAAGCAATAGCACACCCTACAACTGTAGATATCTCTATCTGGCAACTCTGTCTTAAAATGATTTGAACTATTCAAATTAATCTTACTCCATAGGATCACATTGTAAATGTATGAATAATCAATCTAGACATTTTTTTTTTTAGAATAGGCCTTCTTAACTTTTCATTGAGATAGTAGGCTATTTTTGGTAAATATGTAGATTGGCGGCGCGAACGATGGGACGTAAACTATTTCGTCCGTGTTTCAATATGTTTCACGTTTTTGGAGTAAATTTAAGGGGACTGCTCGTGTGGGGGTAAACACGCTAATTGTGTAGAGTATGGCCGGATCCTAGTCTTAGCTACTTTTTCTGAGCTGAAATCCATGTGGACGAAGTTTATGGCGATTTCCCATTATATACTGGGGGGCTGTGCCCCCAAGACCCCCAAATGATTGAAATCTCAGGATCATCGTAGGCCCATCCCCTCAACGAGCCGACCCTCAAAATAACTAGAATCGCATCCGCCCATACTTGCAACATTTACCGTAAACACTACAGGGGGACAATATAATATAACAGATTACAAAAGCCACAAGGGCTCATCTCGGATGACCTATGATGAGCCCTTGTGGCTTTTGTCATCTGTTATATTATATTGTGGGGACTTTGATTTTGTCTTCCCCTGGTGATGGTGCTTTTTGTGGGTGGGTATTGACGTATGCGGATGACCTTTGATAGGCCCTTGTGGCTTTTGTCATCCGTGAAATTATGTTATGTTATGACCCCCCTACGATGATCCCGAGTTTCAATCAATTTTTTTTTGGGGGGGGGGGTACAGCCCCCCAGTGGTAAATATGTAGATTATCGGCACGAACGATGGGACGTACTATTTCATCCGTGTTCCAAAATGTTTCACGTTTTTGGAGTACATTTAAGTTGACGGCTCGTGTGGGGATAAACACAATGGGGGGACTACACTACGATGATCCTGAGTTTCATTAAATTGGGGGGGGTCTGGGGGGCACAGCCCCCCAGTATATAATCCTAATTGTTTATAGAATAATAATTCAAAAAGGACTCAAACGCGCATGAATATTCTGACACGAGTAAACGATAATATTTACATACAAATATTTTTTTTGGGCCGGGCCGCTAATCTACATATTTACCCCCCCCCAGTATATAATCAATTGTTTATAGAATAATGTTGGGTAAATATGTAGATGAGCGGCCCGGCCGATAAGATGTACTATTTCGTCTGTGTTCTAAAATGTTTTACGTTTTTGGAGTACATTTATAGGGGATGGCTCATGGGGGGGTAAACACGATGCGTGGACCGCACTACGATGATCCTGAGTTTCATTAAATTTGGGGGGGCTGGGGGGCACAGCCAGTATATATAATCATAATTTTTATGTTTTGACGTTTACAGAGGTGAATGCTTTAACTACATCATGTCAGCGCCTTTAATCGTTTTGCGAATTATAATAGGGGTTGGGGTGGGGTATGACGTCAGAAAACTCAAATGCGCATGAATATTCAGAGACAGGTGAACAATAATATTTATACAAAATTATTTTTCCCGGCTGGGCCGCTTGTCTACATGTTTATCTAATGTTCTAACATTTACAGAACTAGGACTCAAATGCACATGAATATTCAGGCACGGGTGAATGAAATATAAACACACAAAAATCCACTTTTTCGGGCAGCCGCCAATCTATATGTTTACCCTATTTTCTCAGTCATATTAGTTAACAGTTGGAATACCCTCCCACAAATCGTGAATACACCAACTGTGTGTTTGTTCAAGTCAAGGTTGGATAAATGTGAATATTAACTGCATTTTGGGCCACTCGTGTACGAACCTAATTTTTTATTATTTTGGTAATGGTACACCCTTAGTGCAAAATAAGTCATCCTGAGTTTCAATCAATGGTAAATATTGTGAGTATGTGCGGATGCGATTCTAGCTTATTTTGAGGGTTGGCTTGTTGTTGGAGATGGCTCATTTGGGCGGGATGGGCTTACGATGATCCTGAGATTTCAATCATTTGGGGGTGTCTGGGGGGGGGCACAGCCCCCCAGTATATAATTGGAAATTGCCATAAACTTCGTCCACATAGATTTTAGCTCAGAAAAAGTAGCTAGGAAAAATAACCCAAAATAAGCTAGGACTGATCCGGCCATACTCTACACAATTACCAGGTTTTTATTTAACCAAACATGCATGAATATGCATGCGCAGGTGAATGAAACATACACACAAAAAAAATACACTTTTTTGGGTGCGATGCCGATCTTCATAACCTACCTATTTAGGTAATACTTCAGTTTAGGGGTGCATGATAGGGGGCACTATTTCTGGGCTAGAATTTTGGGCCACAATCTAGACCTTATGAGGTCAGATGGTAGCTTCAAAGGGGACCAATCACGGTGTTCTATTTGTTTTGTTATTTTTTCCTTCTTTATTATTTAGTAAATGCCTGGGTAACACTTCATTTTTGGGGTGTATGGTAGGTGGCACTGTTTATAGGCTACAATTTTGGCCTACAATATATGTTATGACGTCAGATGTAAACAATTACGGGTAATATTTTTTTGTATATGAGTATATACTGGGAGGCTGTGCCCCCAATTGATTGAAACTCTGGATCATCGCAGGGTGGTCCCCCTGCAGTGATATATCCCCCACGAGCAGTCCCCTTGAATTTACTGTTTTTTTTTCCCTCAACAGCTTTTTAGTTGCAGAAAAACCTAACCTAATAACAAACAAACTTACTTTTATAGGTTCCTTGATTAGTTTATGCACCTCTAGATAATCTAAAAGTTTTTCGCAATTATACAAAATAAAGCCGAATTCGAATAACAAAGAAGCGCATGGAGAGCACAAAAACGCCATAACGAAACAAAAACATTTGCAAAATGGATCTTATTTCTAAGCTACAACATTGTCAGTAAGAAATTGTTATCGTTCAGGGCAAACAAAAAGTAGAAAACAAAATAAAAAAAACAATAAAAGACATCAAGAAACCTTACCTAACTTTGAAAAAACTATAAACGAGCAGAGGCACAGATATTTAGTAAATAATACAGACATAGAAGTTATAAATCCCCAAAACAACAAAAAAATATAATGCCGTGATTGGTCACATCTGAAGCTACCATCTCCTGTCATAAGAGATATATTGTAGCCCCAAATTGTAGCCTACTAACAGTGCCACCTACCGTGCACCACGAATCTGAAGTATTACAATGCCTGCACTTCTACTTATAATAATAATAAGTATTTTGTAATGCGCTCTTTAAGGCCTGAGGCCTTCCCAGAGTGCACATTGTGCTGAGATGAGAATGGAAATTCAAGAGGGGTAAGAAGGCAATACTGAAAAGATGCATTTTCAGGAGACGCTTAAATGTGGTAAGAGAGGGAGAAGACCTGATTTCAGCAGGAAGAGCATTCCACAACTTAGGGGCGCAGATTGAGAAGGAGCAGTCCCCCATTGAGCAGAGGGATGAACGAGGAATATTCAAAAGAGGTGCATGTGATGACCGAAGGGCCCGAGGGACATGGCGTGGCGAGAGGGCAGAGGAGAGGTAAGATGGGGCCTTAAATGTGAAGAGAAATATCTTGAAGTGACTACGGGATCTGACAGGGAGCCAGTGCTCCCCATCAGTATTGAACGAAACACCGCGCAAATTGTTGGAGAGCGATCAGAACATGGAAATCCGATGGAGCCAAGTCTGGCGAATCTGGAGGATGTGGCAAGATTTCCCAATTAAGCGTTTGGATGGTGTCTTTTGTCATATTGCCAATGTGATGGCAGACATTGCCGTGTTGCAGAAGGACTCCATAACGTCGATGAGGTTATGGAGTCTCGTTCGAAAGGAGGTGTGTGAGAGGGGATATGATTGAGCTGTTTAAAATTTTTTCCGGGATAGATAAATTGGATGTTAGCAAGTTTTTTGAGTTAGATGATGGAAATCGGACTAGAGGTCACCACTTGAAAATTAAAAAGCAAGGGTGTAGGTTGGATTTAAGAAAATATTTTTTCACCAATAGAGTGGTAGACTTCTGGAACAAATTGCCGCAGAGGGTAGTAGGTAGTCCAAATCTAAATGTATTTAAGAGTAGGTTGGATGAGTTTATGGGAAGGGAAGGTTGTGATGGTTCCTAAGTTTTGTATATATTAATATTGTTTGTATATATCTATAGCTGCATGATTTAGTTCTTGACAAGCCTTGATTGGTGATACCCTTGTTTCTGGATGCAATCCTCTGGATGTAGTTTTCCTGGGAGTTTGGGTGCCTTGAAAAAGAGGCCGCTTGACTCGGATGACCTATGATGAGCCCTTGTGGCTTTTGTCATCCGTTATATTATATTGTGGGGGACTTTGATTTTGTCTTCCCCTGGTGATGGTGCTTTTTGTGGGCGGGTTTTGACGGAGGCGGATGACCTTTGATAGGCCCTTGTGGCTTTTGTCATCCGTGTAATTATGTTATGTTATGTTAGGTCGCTTTTCATGAATACCTTTGGCGAGTCGATACATTTGTTGAATGTAGAGTTCTGCATTGACAATTTCGTTGTTCGCAAGGAGCTCATAAAGAATGATGCCTTCACAATCCCACCACACACACAGCATTGTCATTCGTGGATTAAGTCCTTGCTTTAATCACGGAAGTGTTTTTTTATTGGGGCTAAGCCATTGTTTTTGATGGTTCATGTTGACATAAACACACTGTAGCGGGCCGAAAAAATTTAGACTAACCCCAATCGATCCAACCCGCTCCCTACACTAATCCGGACGTGAGAAATCGAGGGAGAATGAAACGGATTGTATGTACAGTCCTTTACTAACAAAAAATACAATATTTACAAAAAATATGGATAAATATGCACAAAATATCTACAATAGAGAGGGGCGATTATATTGGAGATCTTACTTTTCACCAAAAAATACCAAAAGAAAATCCTATATATATGAATACTATTTAATCTATCCTAATAAACATAAAAAATCAAACAACCAAAAAAAATCCTGACTACAACAGTCAATATATAAACAACAAACAAGGCCTCACTTTATACAAAGAGGATGGGGAGATGTCCAGCCACCTGCCACTCGAGCGAGCAAAATGCCTAGGACTTACAACAAGTGTGGCGCCTCAGCGCTTGATGGAAGATAATGACCTTAAAAAGCTTGCGTGGCTATTATAAGCCCTCCTTCATTAAGCTATTCTATTGGCCTTTATTTATTAACAATAATTTATAGCTTTCCAGGATATAACGCTTTGTTTGTAATATAAGGATATACGAAACTAAGTCCTATCTTTCCAGAATATGGCGGCTGGAAAGAAAGAAAAAAAACATGGTAATCATTTTTATACATAAAATAAACAAAAAACAACAAACCCATTCCCATTCAGATACACACACATTTTTACAGAGGAAGGGATAGGGTACTGAGAAAAGGGGTGGGAGAATGGCCCTTTTACACACACTCACATTCGCTCCACCACAACACCACTTTTTGTTGCCAGTGATGAGGCAGTGAAGAAATATCTCCTTATATCCACGAGTAGCCTTGTGATGAGCAAGCAAACCTGTGGCAATCGTGGAGCGTTGAAGTTTGTTGCTTTCGCTCAAAGCATGTGGAACCCATGCACCAAGTTTTTGAACTTTCCCCATCGAATGAAGGTGATTCATTACAGTTTTCTGATCACACACCAATTGTATAGCCAATTCTCTAGTCGATTTACAAGGATTTTCATTAAGAAGGTCGTTCAATCGATCTTCATCCAACTTAATGGGGCGACCAAAACGTTCTTCGTCATTAAGAATGAAATAACCATTTTTAAAACGTGAAAAGCACCATTGAACTGTCCTTTCTGATAAAACATTTTCTCCATACACAGCACAAATATCGTGACAAGCTTTAGCTGCGTTTGCATTGTTCCTGTCTCGTTTGAAAATGAATAATAACAAGTGTCGAAAATGCACCTTTCTTTCAACTTGACATTCCATTTTGAGGGTACAGAACAAAAATTAAATTAACACAATTTTTAAATAAACCACAATGACTTATTACTCAACTTCAAGATGTAGCCTAAGCAAAAGTCTAATAGTCTACGCTGTTAAGAGACGTAGCCTAACCTTTGCAAATTTTGCTCTGATTATTTATTATTGTTTCTTAATATGTGCACAAATCACGTCAACAAAACTTAAATCAACACATTAAAAAAAATGCATGAACTTATTCCTCAACCTAATATATTGTAGATGCATGATCTGACACAGTCCTATGGATGCATTTTGTGGGTAGGATTTAATAGGCCCTTGTGGCTTTTGTCATCAGTGAAATTATGTTATGAGACTATTTTATACCTTAACTTTTTGCTCAGGGTCTATTTTTTACCTATAAAACTATTTTCCAGACAAAATAGGCTTGCTTGTTTGTGTGCCTTCAATAACATATTAACTTAAGGCATTTACTTGATTTAATTAGATAAAAAATGAAAAATATAAGTGTATTTAACAAAAAAGAAGGGATGAGTCATTAAAAACGGTGTTTATACAGCTGTGAGTAATAAATCAGCCTTTTTTCGCTGCCATGTTGTGGTGAGGCCTAGAACTGAGTCAAGTTTACAAACAAAGAAGGACTGACCTAAGCAATTTATTTATTTTAATTAGATGCTTAATCACTAACAAGTGTTTGGCCAAAAACAAATGATGAATTATCATTATCAGGGTGAATAGAGTCTAAAAGTGAAAGGCCACAAAAGGAGGCCCTCGGCAGCAGCAATTACGTAGTACTAAATTATGATGTTGTATAAAGTCCCTCAGGCATCTAAATGGATTAACCCATCAGTCGCCTGGGGGCCTTTATAAGTCCTTGATTCTGAGCTACATAATCGCCCAAGGGCATTTTGTTGCCTTTCACATATAGACTTATTTGCCCTGATAATTATGATAATTTATAAATTTTTTATTTTCAAACTCTTATGTTAGTGATTAAGCATCTAATTAAAATACATAAATGGCTTAGGTCACGCCTTCTTTGTTTGTAAACTGAGATTTATGACTGAGAGTAACTTGACTATGTCCTAGGCCTCACCACAACATGACCATGAAAAGAGGCTGATTTATTACTCAGATCTGTGTAAACAGGCCGTTTTTGATGGCTCTTATTTATTTTTTAGTTAAATACACTTTTTCTTTTTTCAGCCAATTAAAATGAGGAAATGCCTTGATACATGTTCCTAGCTACTTTTTCTGAGCCGAAATCTATGTGGACGAAGTTTATGGCGATTTCCGATTATATACTTGGGGGGGGGGGGGGCTGTGCACCCCAGCCCCCCCAAATGATTGAAATCTCAGGGCCATCGTAGGCACATCCCCCTGATGAGCTGATCCTTAAAATTGACCTATTGTTTCTTACACTATTATAATTGTTGGTAGATGTGTACTTACGTCAGACAAGTGGGTAGAGTTTACCGGCGGTGACCCAGAACTGGTGAAATCTCTTTCACATCAGGAAATTTCTTCTTAAAAAGAGTGTTGGCAGGATATCCGTCCATATGTGGGTAACATTGGCTCTTGTATCCTGCCAAACTCTTTCTATATCATTAAAATACCAGTTGGGTAATTAGCTGGTTGAAGTCACCCATTAGGATTAAATCTTTACCAGAACACAAAGATTCCAAAAATCTGAATACAATTCACAGTATGGGACTTAATTAAAACACTATTAAGCTTATCAAAGTGAAAAAGAACAGTAAAAAATCAAAGATCAAAGAAATATGAAGAGATATAAATGGAACATTGCATCCAGAATAAGAGAAATCCAAGATGCCCCCCCCCTCAGCATTATACAGAACCATGAGAATTATATGGAGCTCCTGGGTAAACTAAGGGAAAATATGACAGCAGAACAAGAAGACATAGGTTTATTAGATTCTCAGCCACAAGCATATGCATCATCAATAGATCCACCTAGTTCAGACAAGTTAGATAACAGTGCAGGTAGGCCTAACCCCACAGGAGAGCAAAACAAAGCAGGGCCTAGTACAGCAAGTACATGGCCCGAGTATGGAAACTCAGATCAAAATGAACCAACACTAGGATCTACCCCTGAAGATATTGACTTCTCAGCACCCCTGCATCCAGAAGCACCAGAATCGTCACAGACACTAAATACCACTACTCAGCAACCTAGGAAGAATCAGTCTGAGAGGAATCAGATTCAGATTAAATACCATCCTCCAATATCATCATCATCAGGTGCAGCTGAAAATGTACCAGACTCACAACAAAAATCTTCACGAGTGTGCAGGTACTACAAAATAGGAGTGTGCAAGCATGGATGAGAGGGGAGCAATTGCCCACCCCGAGCTCTGCATCAGGTTTAGAAAACATGGAGTTAACAACAAGAGGGGATATACGAAAGGGGACAAATGTAAATATTTCCATCAAATCATGTGCAGACTTTCACTAGAGCACAAAGTGTGTCCAACAAAGGACTGTAAATACCCTCATATTATGGGAGCAAGAAAGTTACATCCACAACCTTCAGCAGTGTCAGCTCAACAAGAGAGACCACCAGCAAGAGCACAAAACAGAAGCCATCACAATGAAAGAGAATCTGGGACAAACAGGCCCACCGGAGGCATGCCAACTTAGATTGGAGGAGGAATTGACAACCCCAACCAAGATATTTTTTAGAGAAAACTCTGGAGAGACTGTCTGCTCAACAGGAACAACTACAATCTATGATTGCCTTCATGATGGAAAAGAGAGATTGCCAAGAGAAGTGGAAGAGAGGGTGCTGGAGCTCCTCTAATAAAACTAATTGCAGGAAACAAGAGGTCTGTACCCGAGGTTTAATCAAAATAAAGTCCCTCTATTACAAGAAACAGTGAATACAGATAAAATATCCCTGATTGCACTAACTGAAACCCATCTACACAGTCATATCTTAGATGCAGAGGTTCAAATGCAAAGCTACTAGGTCTTCCGCACTGACAGAAGGGTTAGAAAATAGCCTTGCAGAAAATACAGAAACCCTGCAAAGTTTTTCTGGAACATGTGAGATCCTAGCATTGTACATTAAGACAATAAACCTCATAGGGATTATAATATATAGACCACGAAATACCACTAATGATCTATTTGGGGACATAGCAAGCAAAATTAGCCACATTTTTGATCATCTGCCAGCACCAGACACAGAATTTGTGATATTTGGGGATTTTAACTTCCTACATATGAACTGGATCTCATTAGAAGTAGAGGGAGGAAGTGTGGAAGAAAAGCAGCAAGCATATCAACTAGCAGCAATTGTAGAATCAAATTTTCTAACACAATTCATAACTGAACCAACAAGAGGAGCCAACATCCTAGACTTGATTTTCAGCAACAACCATCAAATTATTCATAATTATGATTTGATACACCCACGTCAGACCACAAGTTATGTGAAGCTAGGATAGCATTTCTTGAAAAAAAATAACAAAAAACCCGGGTTTGTACCTGCGCCATGGATATTCTTCGTTCTGTTTGAAGCTCGAGTACGGATGCAAGTTTTATGCATCTGCAGCCCTGCGTCTATTGTGGAAGGTTGACTCCATCCACCACACCGACCTTCGCCTGGCAACTGATGCCATCCGCACTTCCCCATTATGAGCCTACTTGTTGATGCTGGGGAGATGCCACTCGCTTTACATCTGCACAGTGTATTTTTCTCCTGTACACGTGAGCCTGATGCGTACCTCAGTCACCAACAGCTCTCACTGCACCCGCAGCTGATTTTGACGGTGCCTATGCTGCCGAGAGATGCCAGTCATGCCCTAAGCCCTTTGGGTTTAGAGCTAGGAAACTCCTTCAAGAACTAGGTATAGCTCTTGGGCCGGTGGTGCTCCCGGTTCTGCCAGGATGCTGCCTTGGAAGGTACCACCTTTGGCTATTTATCGCCATGCCTCTGCTTCCAAAGCTTCTACAGCACCGGGAGTATTATGTTTGACCTTTTTGGAGCACACTTCATGTCATGCTGAAACCATGCCAATGTATACAGATGGCTCCAAGTCCCAAGAGGGTGTGGCTTCCACACTGTATCTCCTCTGCTTGAAGTGAGTGGGGCTCTGCCAGGTGCTTTGTCTATCTTCACAGCTGAGCTGGTGGCAATACACCACTTGGTACGGGAGATTAGCCGACGTGCCTGGTTTGGAGACCGAATTGTGATTTATAGCGAATCACAAAGCGTCCTGAGTGCTCTTAGGGCATTAAAATTTCTGCATCCCCTGGTTCACGATATCCGTGATGCCACGGTTTTGGCAAGCCAGGTAGCTATTGAGATTATCTTCTGCTGGGTCCCTGGACATGTAGGAATTGCAGGGAATGAGGGCACCAAAGCGTACATGAGGACTAGGCGACTGGTCCAGCGTTTTGCTCTTCCTCACACTGACTACAGTTGAGGGTAACTTAAAGTTGCGTGTCATTGCGCCACAACTGTTCCCATGGACCAACCCCCCTATTCCGTGAAGGCTTCAGGTTGCTCTCTGTCGTCTCAAAATTGGATACACTCAGGGGCCACACCGCCAATTGATGAAGCGCCTGCCTGTGCCCTACTGTGAAGACTGTGTTGTCTCCCAGACCTTTCGGCACATTCTTGTTGAATGTCCCAGTCTGGGCGATCTTCGCACACGTTACCTGTCACGGTATGTATGTACAGTCGTTTATTTACAAGAAAAAAATATGGGGTAAATATTTATGACACACAAAAAATAGGGATAGCTAATTTTACTATATATATACATAAAAAAAAATCCTATGTGTGAATACTACCTCACAATTATTTATAACCTAACGAGATAAATGAGCATTAAATTAGCAAACACACAAACAAAAAGAAAAGGCCTCATGTATCACTCTGGATTTTTTTTAGATATTTAGGTCCCCCGGGAGAAAAGTCCTGCTGCTGCCACTCATGTGGGCACAATTGCTGGACTTCTTACAAAAAAAAAGGCTGGTGCCTCTGAGCTCGGTATAATGCAATCTGGTCGCGTCTTGAGGCTATCAAAACCGTCTCTGTCCTGTATGGACTTACAATAACTTAATTGTGTTATTTCAACCCTACAGTCTCTGCCACTCCTTACAAATGGTGGCGATTAAATTTGGGAGTATTTAATAGAATGGCTTATCATAAAATATCAAACAAATGGGTAAATAGCTGAGGAAGAGCAAAAAACATTTTAAACAAAACATGAAATCCCCAATATATATATATAAAAGGAAAAAAACATTCCCATTCATACTCAAATTCTTACAGAGGTAGGGAAAGGGTGAGAGAATGGCCCTTCACACACACACACACTCACATTTGCTCCACCACACCCCTCCTTCCTTAAGCCATTCAACCACAGTCATTCACAATACGCATTCAATCCTTACTCATGGTACCTTTTATACTCAATCGCACCCTTCTGCACCCATTCACACTCGTCTAATGGTCCTGGGCTATGCGTAGCAATCTGTTGGGGCTGTTTGTCAGTCATCCTGTTAGTCTCCTACCATACTCTTAGCCTTCATTACCAGTTCTCCCAACTCTCGACAGAACTCTTTTATACTCTTCTGTTCAGAACCTTCACTCTTCATACCCCACTCTCAGCAGCTACAACAGAAACCCCTTCAACTGGTTCCCACCAGAAGCCAGAAAAGTTAGTCACCTCCTCATTCTCTACATCAAACTCATCCTTTACCCTTACAATTCGTAAAACCCCCCCAAATCAGCCACACTAGATTCATTCTGCCCTAACACACTATCATTCATACTGTTCCCAAAACCATAAAAATCTGCCACAAGCAGATCACTCACTCATCTACTTACATCAACCAAATCACGCACCTGCCTATGCAAACACTCAATCTCTCTCTCAAGCTCCCCCATACCAGAAAGACTCTGCTCAGACTTACTTTCATTCATACTTGCATTCTTCCTTTCACTCTTCTTTGTATGCTTTCTACTCCTTGAGACCAAGATGAGCTCTTTTCCAGACAGATCCATACTATCACACTCCAACTCATCATCATGCACCTTATCTCTCTCTGCACAGTTCATACACCAGATGGCTCACCAGGTAGTCAGGAGGTTCTCTCCACCTCCTTAATGACTCTGATGAGCCCGCACTCTCTCAGTCATACCATCATTCAAACTCTCCAAAACATGTCACCCCATTTTCCCAAACTCTCACAACTCTCTAAGGTCCATCAAACTTTTCACTCATCTTTGACACATTCAACCTACCCTTCACTTGTTTCACCTTCAATACTTTCGCACCTAATTCAAATGAACGGAACTTTTCATGTGCCTCACCCTATACACTCTGCTCACTTTCACTCAAACGAAACCTATCTTTCACTTGCCTTTCAAAATTCATAACAAACATACGGGGACACCTCAGTTGCACTATGCACTGTTGAATTATATGCCCATAACGCACTACTCAACCATTCATCCCAGTTATTCAAAGTCGTACTCGTCATTCTCAACATCTTACACAAGGTCCTAATTGTACATTCAGCCAACCCATTTGAAGATGGGACATACAGAGTCATTCTTACATGCTCTACACCATTCTCTCAATATCCATTCATACACTTCATTCACAAACTCAGGCCCATTATCACTTAGACATCTTCTAGGCTTTCATACACACACACAGGAAAAAACAACTGCTCAACCACACGCACAACAGTCACACTCCTTTTTTCTCACAGGCGCCGCATACACAAACTTGCTTTTATGATCACCCATAACAACGATACCAACATTCCCAGCACTAGTACACGGTAAAGACACACAATCAATTGCTACCAACTCAAACGGTTCTTTCACATCAACTTTCAACATAGGCGGCTTCACTTGCACACCTTGCATCTTTCGCTTCTGACACCTTTCACATATAATTGCAACATCATTCACAACAGTCCTCAGAAACGGATGGAACACAAGCTCCTTCATACACTCTCATAACTTGCACACCTTGCATCTTTCGCTTCTGACACCTTTCACATATAGTTGCAACATCATTCACAACAGTCCTCAGAAACGGATGGAACACAAGCTCCTTCATACACTCTCATAACTTATACTTACCCATATGCCCATAATTATCATGCACAACTTTCACCAGACCAATCATACCAACCAAGGACATCACAGGTACATACATATTATCCCCATCCTTCTTATGCCTCACAAAATATACAACATCTAAACAACAAAATCTTATCATACCTTTTAAAATCATTGAAACACTCAGGCCATTCATTCAAATCAACACTCATCATCACATATCTCTTCAACTCACTTAAAATCTCATTCTCATCATCCATGACCAATTTGATCATACCGCAAAATTTTCATAACACAATCCTTATCAGCATCCAAAGACAAATCATTCAATCTCATAAAGTCCACACCAAGCAAGAAAAAACACAGCATTTGCTCATCTTTCAGAATCACAAAGTCATGCTTCACATTCACACCACTGCTCAAACTCACTCTCAGACTAACCTGTTCCCATGCCACTATCATTCCATTCCCCAATCCACTTATCCATAATTTAACAGGCTTACATTAAAAACATCTAAACTCATCGTACTTAGTCAGAATCCTCTCGTTCACTAATGACACTTGCGCTCCAGTATCAATCAAACCACAGAAGAATCTTTCACCAAATTTCACTCTTGCTTCCATCATATCAGGTCCTCCATGTTCACAATACACAGAAGGAACAATCACACCAACATCAGCACTGACATCTACACCGTCATCAACTTGCATGTCATCATTCACTACACACTCATGTTCATCTAGACAATCATTCTTCTCCCTCATATACAAACACTTTTCAATTACCCAATTGTAATGTACACCGCTCAAACACTGTAGATGCACCACATTAGCATTCAAACCCTTCACTTTCTCATCTTTGTACACAATCGGCCTCTCACCACCAAACGCCCATAAACAATCACTCCATCACTCCTCAAATCTTGCAAACCATTCCATACACTCTCAAACAAGGAATCACCACCACCTTTACTCTCCTTTCCCTTCATAATTCCTTTTGGCAATACTCAAGATCACTCACTCCACACACATTTTCATAATTCTTACCAGGATACCTTGACATCAAATCAGCCACTCCATTCCGTTCACCAGGCACATACTCAATCACATAATTAAAATCACTCAAATCATCTTCGAAAGTCCTCGCAATCCTGCTATCAGCCCATTTCGTACGTTGAAAATATACAAGAGGTTGGTGATCTGTTTTGATCACCAACCTCACACCATACAAAAACGAATGCAGCACTTTCAAACAATACCTTATTGCAGCCAACTCTTGCTCCACAGTTAAATAGCCTTGGATACATACCCAATTATTCGCCTGACATTCTCCTCATTCAAACGTTCCTCTTGCATCTGAAAACCTCCCATAAAGTACCCACGCGATCTGTATACAATTCAAGCATCTTAGCATTCACACTATAGTCTGGGTATGCCAATTCAACATCTTCAGCCGCTGCCTCTTTCAGTCTCTGATAAGCTTCATTCATTTTATCATTCCACCTAACAATAGTACTACCTTTCTTGCTCATCCACTCAGTCAGAGGCTTACTCACACCCGAACAATCATGTATGAACTTTCACTGAAACTCAATCAAACCTAGAAATGACTTCAGCTGCTTCACAATCACCAGTTTCAGAAATATTCGCACCTTCTCAACATACTTTGGCGACTTTCATAACCCATTCTCACTTACCATATGCCCAAGGTATTCCACTTATTTCGCAAACCATTCACACCACTACTTTCACCTTCACACCAACACTCTCCAACATTCTCACACATCATTCACCAATCTCATATGCTCCTCAAAACTCTGTCATAATCAAAATATCTGTAAACACAATCACATTCTTACTTGCAAACTTACTCAACACAACATTCATTGCCTGCTGGAAGGCCCTGGGAGCATTAGCCAACTCAAAGCTGAGGTTCTGGAACTGATAATGCCTTTTCATAGAGGAAAAGGCAATCACTGGCTGGCTCTCCTCAACAATGGGCATCTGGTAATACCCTGATACTAGTTCCAGCTTTGAAAACCACTTCATCCCATGCATACTATACACACACTCAGATACCACACACATCAGAAACCTCTCTTTCACAGTTCTTTCATTCACCTTTCGATAATCCACACACAGACACAATCTTCCATCCGGCTTACGTACAGGCACAATCAGACTATTCCATGCACTCTCACTTTCTTCAATCACCCCCAATCATTCTAATTCCACACACTACTCCTCAATTTCATCAGCAACCGGATGCGGGAAATGTCTTGGCTGCTGATAGATTGGGGTGTCCTCTTTCAGGCCAATCTTGAATTCTGGATGCTTCGCAACCCTGAAATCCAGATTGCCCTTACTGAGGACCCCCTTTCATTCAAACAGCATCCAATACACATCCTCCCTTTCATACTCGGTCAAACATTGATCCAATTCCACCATCCTTTCCACTTCATTATACATCCATTCACATATATTTTCATTCGCAACATTTACCCTGACATCTGTGCTATCATCCATACCTACCTCACTGACAGTGGAGAGGTGACCCAGTACATCTCCGACTTGGATCCCCCCTCACCTGCCCTTTCACTATGGGGTCTGCCTGCACACATACAAAAAGATAATTTGTTCTCATCAAGCCATCAAACACACAAGCAACACGCCTTGCCTTACCTTATAACACGCATCCTTTCCATCCAATATCACAGTATTCTCACCCACATTCAAACTCACATCCTTACTCCAACTCACTCCAACAAGACACCCTTTCACCCTTCACAAGCCTTACACTCTCCATAGCAGTCACCTCAAATCCAGTAAACACACTCCTCAAAACACTACTATCTTTTCCTACATACAACTTATATACCCCATTTTTTCCAATCTTTCTCTCAATCTGATCACTTGCAAGATGCACCACCATACGGTTCACTTTCATAAAATCATGCCCCCAAATCACACCATACTCACTACTCACCTTATCGATCACAGAATTCACACTCATTCATCAACATACCATGCATTTAAACAGCTGACCTTATCATTCCAATCACAGGCACTCTCATACTACCAATCTCTACCAAACTACCTTTACACTCAGACAGGAGGGCTTTTTCACTCAACGTAATACACATCCTTATATACCAAGCTCATGTTGCATCCAGAATCTATCAAAGCCAAACACTCAATCCCGTTCAATTCAACTTTCACACTCAGACACTCATACTTCCTACCAGACAGCACTTTCACACTATCCTAGCAGACAGCACTTTCACACTAGACAGACTTACCAACACATTACTCACACTCGTGCACCCAGAGGATACTTCACCCGGTACCCCCTTACAATTCAGTTTACTGCTTCAGACTTTCCATTCACACCTTGTGCTCAGTCTAATCCAACACTTCACTTGAATGTCCTTCCATCGCACAATAACTACATACATTTCTGCAAGTACCACAAGCATACTTCATACTCCTCCCAGCAGTCATTCCACCATTCAACTTCTGACAGTCTCTCTTCAAATGGTTTCTTTCTTTACATTCAAAACACACTTTCACACTTTCTTGGCAATCCTTTATCATATGCCCCTTTTACCACACCCAATACACGCACTAGATTTCTGCCTACATTCCGCCAACATATGATCCTTCCACAATCTTTCTCACACCATTCACTTGGACATACCTCGGCTGCTCCCTCATATACTCATTCACACGCTTACCAGTCATCTGTCTCCTTCCATTTGCCCATCCAGCCTGCCAGCCCAGATGCTCAACATCACCTCAGCTGGTGCAGCCCTCAGGGCATCCCGCTAGGTAACAAACTGCTTCGTTGTAGGAAAGCTCCTGGGCTTCTTAACCCCAACATTTATGCTGTACTATCCATCCTTACCTAAATCACTTTCCTCATCAAATTGCCCATCTTCCAACAGTTCCAACACATCTTCCCATACCAACCGTTCACCTGTCAGCCTCATTCTCTCCTTTCTTTTCCCATTCAGCCATTGACTTACCTTTTGCGGGACCGTATCAAGGAACTTTCTCATCAATTGTTTACATTCATTGACATCATCATCATCACCATACCTCTTTTCGTCATAGTCTCAAACCTATGTGCATGCATGTTCATACTTTCACTCTTCCCCATTCAAGCCTTCTCAAATTCATTCACACTCTTTCATTCGTTTCACCTGCCCAATCAGTCTCTCCTTCACCACCTCATACCTCGGTTTCCCCACACTCGTGATCGCAAGGAAAAACTCTAATAGTTTTCCATCCAAACATTCATCCAGTATCCCTTATTCTCTGGGTACTTGAGCTTGCAATACTGCTCAAATTTCCCAAAGAATCCTTCCACACTTTTCCCACCATGCAACCTAAACTTATCCACCTTTGGCACTTCCCTTATCAAAATACCCTTCCCCACATTCACTTCACTCTCACTTGAGCTACTCTTGCTCTCATCAATCACACCATCACTCTCTCCTTCATTTGAGTACAACGAGTCCACACTCTTTCCTCTCGCCTTCCGATCCTTTCCCTTTGACCCAGTCTTCCTTCCTCTCTTACGCTCCACGCTCTTCCTATCACTCACAATCATCCTATCCTCTCTAGACTTGTACACACTTCCACTCATCCAATTAGTCTTATCCTCTTCAGTCGGAGCAGGGGTCAGGGTCAAGGGTCCCGGGGCTGGTCTTGACCCCTTCATCATGTCATACAGGTCCTCCTCCTTTGGCCAACCTGCCTTTGTCTTTTGTCTATTTCCACCTTCATCCGATCAGTCTTTTCATTCATACCCACTATATCACTCTTCAATCCTCAATCACACTACTCAACATCATACATTCCTCCTCTTTCTGTCTCAACTCCAGCCTCAGTCTCACAATCTGATCATGGAGGCCTTGTTTCACAGAAGCCATACTCCCAGGTTAGTAATAAAGATAGAAAAAGGGGGAAAACAACCAAACTACTTGTCACTCTAATTGGGTGTGGACAGCAATTCAATCTTGTCACACTCCTGGTTTTGAGATCTCATGTCCCTATTCAGGCGTCAAATGTGGTGGGCCAAAAATCTATCCTCTAACCCCAATCGATCCAACCCGCTTCTTACACTAATTTGGACAGGAGAAATTGAGGGAGAAATGAAACAGATTGTATGTACAGTCCTTTATTTACAAGAAAAAAATATGGGGTAAATATTTATAAGAGATCTCTTTACTTATTTATAGACACACACAAAATATTGATGGATAATTTTACTATATATATATATATATACACACACATAGATAACAAATACTTGTTTGGTAGCTCAAAATCTGGCAATTCCATAGTCAGGCTAGACAGGAAAAAACAAAAATCGTTCTCATTTTTAAAGATATTGACCCCAAATGTGGCATGAAGCACCCTAGGACCAATGTACTTCGAGCTATGAAGTCAAATTTTTATTTGACGAACAGATTCAGCGTGACAAACGAAAGTGTGATTTATTTAATGAAAAATAAAAACCTTATATTTATAACAGATGTTGGTTATATTCAATTCAATTTTATTTAATAAGGCTGTGTACAATAGGATTCTTCGATACTACAGGGTGTCTACTAATATCAATTTTCAAAATTACATAGGCTTTCCAGGTCTTTTCCAGGTACTTAAAAAATTAAAATAAATGGCAAAATTTCTAATTAAAACTGTAATGAAAAATGGGTATATTACACTCAACTACAAACATATTTCAAGGTATATTCTAATAAATGAAATAAAGTAGGTAACATCAATTAAAGAAAAAAAGAAGAAATCCCTCCAGGGCCCACACCTGACCAATCTAGCAAACAATTATATTTCCATTAGGTATCATTTAGCTGGACCCGCGCATTTGATTTCATTTTTTTTTAACTTTATAAATCTTTTTCATAGCCCATGGGTGAGTACCGACTATATTATTCTGAAATAGGTATAATAAAGTAATAGCTAGTAAGAATCTAAAGTGTGGACACCCTGTACTAGTAACCTATTTCATGGTTAACCTGGATTCTAATATCTACCTTACAAAATAAAGATATATAACAAATGTCAGTGGCTACGCACACTTAAATTGACTTAGGACTTTTTCTCACTAGAAAGTTTCTTCTCGTAGTCACTTTTGCTCCTGGTAGCTTTCTCGAGTGCATCCGGATTACCTCTTTTTATGCCTCTTCTTTTGACTTTTGCATGGGCATCACTGTTAGCTTTTGACACCATGTTTTTGCCCATGACATGGAAGAGGGACTTGGTGATGGCAGGAACAATAGTGCAACCCTTTTCACAGTCCAGCAGGGACAGGCCTAAGTCATTGCTCATTATTTCCTTGTAGACACTCCCGAACACTTCTTCTGAAGACTAGGCCGCAAGGAACTTGGCCCTCCTTTCGCCTGTTGTCATCGCCTTGAAGACTTCCACAGCCATCATGGCCATGTGGATGCACTCGTTTGAGGGGTAGAGGAGACTGCCGCAGTCCTGGAGTTCTATCATCTCTCTGAAGGTCTCTGGTAGCTTGTCAGGGTCGGCCACCCGCACTGAGGGCATAAGGGTGTTGTCCTCTACCAGAGCCATCTGGCAAGAAGCACACTTTAGGCAGCTGCAGGCCTTTCTGGCCAAGTACCCACAGAAATGTCCCACTCCACCGGCCTCGCCCTGGTCCAACCTCTTGGAGTTGATGTCCAGCTCCTCAACAAACTCCTTGGCCAGTTGGTTGTTGTTTGTTTTCTGGCCTTCATGGAGTGGGACCATGTGCTCCTTGACTTCTTCCAGGGTGTATCCAGACAGCTTTATGAGGGAGATGGTGCTGATGAGGGTCTCTGCATGGAAAAACTGTTTGGCCTCGGTCCAGTAGTTGGTGCCAGACATGTTGCGGCGGCAGCCAAAGGCATGCTCCTCCTTGTCCGATGGCATCTTGCCAGGGCAGATGTTGATGATGCCCTGGTCCTTGTCCCCGTAAGGGGCGCGGCGATTTGCCATCCTGGCCGCTGTGCTGACTGGATCCAGCGCTCCGTCCGGCCCTAGCTTAGCCACTCTTCCTTCAGATAACCTGTATTTCTCCCCTACTTCGTTGCTTTTCAAACAACCTCTCCCACAGCTTTCTCTGGTCAGCCTCTAATTCCACAGGGTAGATGCTGACCTTCTTCTCAGCCAACCGTCCCGGATCGGGGCTGAGGGGGGAGGGGACAATGTTCCCTAACCCCTGAGCTCCGGTCTGGGGTGGAGCCACCCTCGGGCAGCTCCACCGAAAGAATGGAGGTCCTCCTCCCCCTGTGCCTGTGCAGGGGACCCTCCATATTTCTCGAACCGGAGAGGAGGCTTACTCCTCTCTTTCGCCTACAGGTGCAGGGGACCCCCTCACCCCCTTCTCTGGAGGTGCTTTCGGGCACCTACATTTTTCCAGCGGCAGTCCCCTCTTTTCTTTCCAAGGGGACTGACAAGAAAGCCAGCAGGCAGCCCATTGCCGACCGCCCCTCGTGTAAGCGGCTTGCTAGGGCAAACCCCCTTAGGGGGGAGAGGGAAGCCAGGCCCCTTCAGTCGCTTCCCTCAAAAGACCTGCTGGCAAGAATATTGAACCTTGCCGGGGTCAAGGCCTGTGCCTCCCCACACAAGACTAGTGACAATACAGCCAACGGGACCTGCGATGTCTTGGGAGGGGATGGCCAACTGGAGGTCCCTCCTGTGACACATGGTCCTTGAGGAACCCCAGCCTTAGACGGTAGGGCCTTCCATGGGGGGAATCCGGGCTCGGCGCCAAACACCGAACCCGAATCCGCCCCTATGCAAGGTCCTCCTCAAATGGATGGGGTCTCTGAGGCAGTACAAGGAGGGGAGGGATCTCCTCCGACAGAAGCCCCTACGACTACCAGGACCTTCTCCATTTCGGAGAAGGACCTGGCCGAGGCCGGTCCATCTGGCCTGGGGACTTCTGCCAGCGGAGGTGAGAAGCGGGTTCATTCCCCGCCATCCTCTCCAAAAAAAGAAAAAGACTAAAAAGAACAAGAAGACTCGGGGCTCATCTCCATCCGCGGGGACGGATGGGTCTGCTGCCACTTTGGTAGGCGACCAAGCCAAGATCGGCACATCCGGCCCCTCTACCCCCCCGTGTCCGGAGCCCCTGACTAAGACTAAGACCGAGAGTGCACAGGGCGGAGCCTCGATGACATCGGGGCCCCTCATTCAGAGGTTACCTGGCATTTTCGAGCCAGCTTCAAACGCTTCCTCGTCATTCGCTCCACTGATCGTAGCATGTTGGCCAAGGGCAACATGATCCATCAGAGGAGAGGATTAGCTAGTGCAATTGGTAGAGAGCCAAAGGTGACCCGTTTCTGGGACGGGAGCCTTCTAGCGAATGTGGCGAATCCCGCCCATTCGGCCAAGATAAGTGCTCTTCGGACACTTCATGGCACCCCAGTGTGTGTGACGCTGCACTCTACCATGAACTTTGTGAAAGGAGTAGTTTATGTGACGGAACTCGTTGACTACTCCATTGAGGACATCACCCTAGAGCTGGCCGACCATGGGGCGGTCAAGGTCGAACGTGTGATGAGAAAACAGGGAGGGGCCTTGAGACCCACCCCTACACTCTTCATCACGTTTGACTGTGACAAGCTCCCTGAGTCGGTGCGTGCCGATTGGTACCGCTACCGCATGAAGGCATTCGTGGCACTGCCGCGGCGGTGCTACTACTGTGCCCGCTTCGGCCATACAAATCGTTCTTGTAGACGTGCAAAGTCTGGGGTAACCCCAAATTTGTGTAAATTGCTCCAAGGCCGCACATGATAAGTCTAAATCGTGTGTGGCCATGTGTGTCAATTACAGAGAGTCACAATCTGCTTCTTCCAAGCAATGTGGTTCATATCTCCTTGAGAAAGAAATCCTGGCCGTTCAGGCCAGGATCGACTCTCATTCCGCGAGGCTAAAGACGTGGTCCTGGCGCGCCCGGCTCTGCCTGGGACGTCATATGCCTCAATAGTTAGAAAGGCACCCTCTGCTCCTGGCCCATCCAGGCCAACGAGCACGGTTGTTTCCGCGGCTATTTGGAGCCCTTCTGCGGACTCTACTCAACCCGGGCGCTTCCCTGGTAAAGCTGGCGGCAAAAAGGGTTCATACCCAGCCCCGGCTAAACCTAGGGCTCCCCCCTCTTCCCCCAGCGTGACCGTTTCCCATAAGGCTAAACGGGCCATGCGTCTCCACCGAGTCGTTAGACTCACAGTGGGCAACACGCCTGAAGTTGGTCGCCAGACAATCTTCTGTGGTTCCTAAAGCTGTCCCCCGAAAGGAGGACAGCAACAAAGGAGCTACGGCTCCTTCGGCCACGCCCCGAGGTGGAGCGAGTGGCTCGGAGACGGTGGTTCCTCGAAAAGAGGGCCCCCCGCATCCGAAGCCGCAACGCCCGCCTAAGGTTTCGAGGCGGAGGGAGGAAAAGACTCGCATGGCGAGCCCAACCTCCCCCAATAAGTCCTCGAAGGCGACAGTGCCCGGGGTTCTGCCCCCGCGAAGCGTACGGCCATGTCCGTGAGGGTCTTCAGTTCGAGGAGGGCCCCCGCGTCTCCTCTGAGCTAGGCCTGGAGGGCATATTCCTTCAATGGAATTGCCGTGGACTCCGGGCCAACTGGGAGGAGCTGCGGAGGCTCGTCTTGTCCCGTTCCCCATTAGCTATCCTTCTGCAGGAGACCATGCTAGGCGCGTGCCCCCTGCCTGCCCTCCCGGGGTATAAGGGTCTTGCGACCCCACCACCGCGGGATGGCCGGGCTGGGGGATGCGCGGTTTACACCCGGCATGATGTCTCCGTTCTTCCTTTCTCTTTAGATACCTCCTTTCAGGCAGTGGCTGTGCAGCTGCACCTGGATAGGGGGTATACTATCATTTCTGCATACATTCCACCGTCAGCTGACTTCGACGCGGGGGGCTTCAGTCGCGTCGGGGCACGGTTGCCGAGGCCTTTTCACTTGCTTGGAGATCTGAACGGCAGGCATCCTCTCTGGGGGGGATTACTCAATAAATCCCAGGGGACAGGCCCTTGCCGATCTGATCGAAGAGCTTAAGATGGGTATCCTAAACGTGGATGAGTTTACGCATCACTGTCTGAGAACCGCTTCATTTTCTTGCCTTGACCCCTCTTTGTGCTCTTCGGATGCACAGCCTGATTTTGATTGGGTGGTTGTGGATGACCTCCATGGTAGTGATCACTTTCCCATTCAAATATCATTTTCAGGGCAACTGCCGCCTGAGAGACCACCTCGGTGGTGCTTGGCGCAGGCGGGGTGGCCTGCATTTCAGGAAATGACTGAATTCTCTATCTCAGTCGAGATGTTTAGGTTGGTAGATGAGGCCGTTGAGTTCTTCTCCGGCAACCTCATCGCTGTGGGCCTGACTACTATTCCTAGGACGTCTGGCCGTTTTGCACGCCGACCACTCCCATGGTGGTCGGCCGAGTGTGAGACGGCCCTCAAACAGAAGCGTTATGCCTACATGCGCTATAAGCGCCGCCCGAATGATTTCACTGTCGCTGAATTTCGTCGGGCTAGGGCTAGGTTCCGGTATATTTCGAAGCACGCCCGCCGCTCTTCTTGGCGGGCATACGTGTCTTCACTTAACGGGCAGTCCCCTTTAGCTGAGGTGTGGAAGTGAGTCAAAAGGATTCGGGGCAAGTTCTCGCAGGACCCCCCCTCCCATTCTCCAGGAGAATGGGACCGCAATCTCAGACCCCGCGTCCGTGGCGGAATCCTTAGTGACCGCTTTTTCCGCATTCTCTAGCCGGGAAGCCGCTCCGCCAGCATTCAATGCACGTCGTGATGTCGCGGAAGGCCGCTGGCTGGACTTTACCACCACAGGCGGAGAACCCGTCAACGACAAGTTTATTGTGAGTGAGTTGCGCCCCGCTCTCGTTTCGTGCGCGGACACCGCCCATGGTCCGGACGATGTCCCGTACGCCATGCTTCGACACCTGGGTCAGCGAGGCATGGCCTTTCTGTTAGATTTGTTCAACAGGATCTGGGTGGAGGGGCTTCTCCCAGACTCCTGGCGAATCGCTACTGTGCTCGCCTTTCGCAAACCGGGGAGAGATCACTCTACTCCGACCGGTTTCCGCCCAATCTCTCTAACCTCTTGCGTGTGCAAGTTGATGGAGAAATTGGTAAATGTTAGATTAGCCTTTTTCCTCGACAGCGTAGGCCATCTGTGTTCTGCAAGTTCCACTACGCCACGGTGTTTTTCGATCTGGAGAAGGCCTATGATACCGCTTGGCGATACGGTATCATGGAGACTCCCCACACGATGGCGGCGAGGGGACGCCTCCCAATGTTTATATCTGAATTTTTACGAGATCGTCGATTCTGCGTACGGGTGAGGGGAGCCCTCTCCGGCCCAAAGGAGCAGAAAGAGGGTGTCCCGCAGGGAAGTGTCCTCAGTGTCACACTCTTTGCCCTGAGCATCAACCCCTCTTAGCTGGAAATATCATTGGATCTTCACAAAAATTTATGCATCCTCTTTGCTTGTTTTTGGTTTAGTGTATTATTTTGTTGTGCTTTTTTGATGTAGCCTGGCTCCCTCCATTTTATTTGACTTTGTGGTAGGCCCCATGTTTCATCACTGGGGGAGGTGGGCCTTTCCTCCATGCCAGATTGTGCTTCCTTCTCGTTTTTTTTTGTGTGAATTATTGAATAGTCTTACTAGGCTAGAATTTTGAATTTTAATTACACTGACTTATGCCCTTGTAAATAGTTGCTAGATGGGCAAATAAAAACCATCCTATTAATAGGCTAAATTGATTATGGTGACTTAGGCCCTTGGTAGCAATCACCAGATTGATACTTTATATAAAAAAAAATGATTTTTCTTTTCAATTCTTAAATTTATTTTAGCTAATTTCAGACTAATCAGATATCATTTGCATTATAATTCATTGTAGTTACAGAAATGAATAAGAACTTGATGCAAAACTAATAAATCACTTGGTTTTAATTATTTGATTTTGAAAAAAAGGCTAGTCTTAAACTAGTGGTATATAATGGCTGAAGAAAACCCTCCGCCATCAAGTCGGCGAAGCCTTGGGAGAGGAAGGCTAGTTTTAGAAGCAATGCAATCCAGTTTAAAGCAGCCAGCTAGTGAAGCTCCATCTGTCACAACCAGTCACCAGCCTGCCTCTAGTAGTGGTTACAGTTCACATGGAAGTCAATTAGGTGTGACAACAGATCCATCTGATGCATCATCTATAAGCAGTCGAGGTTCAGGTGGAAGAGGACTTAGATTGGCTCAGTTTATTGCCAACTTAAAGTCATCACAGTCTCAGGCAGCGCAGCCTGGACTAGGAAGGGGCAGAGGCAACTTGCAAACTTTAATTCAAGAACAATCAGAGTAAGTGCCAATTTTATTATCTATGTTACCTTTAACATCAAAAATGATGGCAATATTTAAGTAATATTATTGACTAGGTAATATTTAAAATTATGAATTAATTGAATTTTAGAACTCATCTTCGAATGAAATTCACTTTCACCTGAAAATATTTAATACATAATTGTTGTTGACTCAGTAATGAGTGAATTGGATTTCAGAACTTCACTCCTTATAAAAGAAATTCATTTTCACCTGGAAAGATGTATTAAATACCATATAATGGGAAATTTGAGTAGGGTTTTTTTTTTTTATTATAACATACGTTACCTATAGTACAAATACATTTTGTGCCTCTTAATTAGAAAATTATAATCAAATTAAAATAATTAATGATTTCAGATCTTATGGGTATTTAGTATAGTTTCGTGGTATGTATGCATTATGTCATGGTAGTGGTACATAATCCAAACTTAAACTTTGGCCTATTTTCCACTACCCACCCCTCTTTATACCCTATTAAGCACAATGTCACTCATTTTTTTCCATGCCAAATTGGTCTTTCATAGTGCTTGAGTGTATGTGCTGTAGCATCTTATCCGCTAGCCCCTGTCCCCTAGTATGCCCCTTACAAACCCCCTTTATGTATACCTATCATCCACTTCCTCATTGGTCAGTCTATTCTCTCTAAAACACTCATTTACCTAATCAACTCGCCTTTTTCCCACTCTCAACCTTTCTCAGGCCAGGACACTCATAAGTTCTCTTTACAAGTCTTCCATCCATTCTTTTTACACGAACATAGTGTCTGCGAATGATTTTAGTCTTTGCCATCTCCTTTTCCTGGAAATCACACTAGGACATAGTCATCCTTTTCCAAATTTTCACTATTGGTAGTAAGAGTTTCTGGTGCTCCCAGTAGACCAGTGTCATTACTGGTTCAGATTCTTGTTTTGAAGCATCATCCTCAGTGCTTGAAGTTTTCTTGCCTGGTTGCAATATCTGAATTGTGTTTGGTGGCAAGGATATCTACCAGATGTTGTTTGCCTCATAGTTCTAGAATTTATTGCACAAATATGAAATCAAATTGTCACCAATTAGAACTCTGGGATGTTCTATAGGTAAGCAGCAGAAGTACAGTTTAGCCACTTTCTTTAACCATGGATTGGAAAAAGATATTTTGCTATTTATAAACTAAACTTTACAATAATACATGATAAAATAAAAAAAAGATGAGGCAATTACCCTATTGTAGCCTATTAAGGACTGCATGCTATACATGCAGCTATTAATTTATATTTTTTGTATAACATGCCTTATATTCTCCTATAAATGACAGAATTTTTAAGTATGGATATAGCTTTATTCATATAGCACCAAATAGCATTTTCACTTCATTGAATTGAGATCTTTGACAAGACCTGGGGAAGTTGTTGATGCAATTCCTCCTCACTCCCTCTCGGCTCTAATTCTGTTTTCATTGACGATCCCCTCAACTTTTTTGCTGATCAGCTACCTCATGCTGTTACAGAAGAGCCTTTGGAAGATCAGTTTTGGCAGCACCCTTTCCCTGCACGCATCCATTCTCAGATGCATAAGGCTGCTCATGTTGAGAGCTGCAGCCCTTGGGAATTGGCAGTTTTACTTCTGATCAGTGTTCATTGCTGCACAGATGCCAACACTACCCTTTAATGCACCCAGAGTGAAAACCTGAAAAGTCTTGGGTATTTTTGATTGTTGGCAATTTTTCATTAGTTCTGACATTTCAAACTATCTCCCTATTCCCAAATTCTCACCTGAACTTGGTGTTTGTGCAGACAAGATATTTTGTGACAGCACCCCTTGAATGCTGGCAGGGTTCCCCTACAGCCATCTTTTCAGCCTACCTGTATTCCTTCAAGGGAATTACTGTGGCCTTAAGTACAACTGGAATGAGTTGTGGAGCTTTATCTCCACCCATTCCCCATCTTTTTACAAGGGACCATATTGAGCACATGCCCCTTGCCCAGCCTAGCTTATAAGGGTTATTTGACTTAACCTCCAAGATGGTGCTTGGGTCAGAAGATGAATAATATACACCCAGCATGATGTCTCTGTTCTATTCATTATAAATACCTTTCAGGCATTGGCAGTGTATCTACACCTGGATAGGAGGCATACTGTTATTTCTGCGTATATTCCACCACCAGCCACCCCCTCTGAGGAGACTACACAATCAATCCTTAAGGTCAGGTCCTTGCTGATCAGATAGACAGGTTGGAGATAGGTGTCCTAAATGTGGATGAATTTACTTATCACTGCCTAAGAACCACTTTTTTTTCCTGTCTTGATCGATCTCTGTGCTCTTCAGATGTACTCCCTGAGAAACTACCTATGTGGTTTGGTGCTGTGGTCTACATTTCAGACTAAAAGGATACTCCTAAACTGCAACCCAAACAATTTTACCATCAGAGGATTTCAAAAAGCTATGGCTATGTTCTGGTATGCCTTGAAGTATGCATGCCGCTCTTCTTGGCTGGCATATGTTTCTTCACTTAAGTGGAAGACCTCTCTTGTAGATGTGTGGAAATAGGTGAAAATGATTCTGGTTAAGATCTTGTAAGACTCCACACCTTTTCTTTGGAAAAGTGCATCTGGAATTTCAGAGCCTGCATCTGTAGTGGAGTCTTTCACAACTGCTTGTTTAGCTGGCATTCAATGCACATTGTGTTGTTGCTGAAGGACACTGGCTGGACTTTTCCCATAGGTGAGAACCTTTCAGTGACAGGTTTATGCTGAGTCAGTTGTGTTTCACTCACTTCATGCACCACTCTTGCTCCACACATTGTCCCTGTTTTCTGCACAGTGTACATCCCAAGTTCCCCTCAATGTTGGATGCTCTGCTCTTCCTGGAAAATTCAATCTGCCCTTTATAGACTGCATTACAGCAGCGTTTTTCAATCTGGAGAAGGCTTATGATAGTGCATGGAGACCCTCCACACAATGGGGTGAGAGGACACCTACCAATTTTCATAGCTGAATTTCTATGACAGTTAATTCTGCATATGGGAGTGGAAATTTTTCAGTCCAATAAGGCAGGGAAGTGCCCTCAGTGTCATATTCCTTGCTCTGAGCATTAATGGTATCACCCTGTTGCTGCTGGAAAATGTCCTCACCATGCTTTACATAGATGACCTTTTGTTCTCTTTTTATGTAGCTGAGATGCCAACTCTGGAGTGTGGACTACCTTACACATTGAATCGCATATCTCGCTATGCAGAAATGCACAGGAACTTATGGCTTTCTTTGGCCAAGACAAAGGTAGAATGCTTCTCTTGCCACTCACGGCTTCTCCACCACTGGGATATGTTCCTTTTTTTTTTTTTCTGGAAGTGGTTGCTTCGCACCATTTCCTTAGACTTGTTTTTTTACCAATGCCTCACCTGGGAGGTCCATTTTTGCCGCTTTAAGGTCTCTTGTGCCCGCACCATAGACATTCTTCTTTCCATGATGTAGAGCACTTGGGAGGCTGATCAGGCTACTTCCGTTGTGAGGCTTATGCTGGTGAGCCTTCTCAATCTCAGCAAAATTTGACACAGTTTACCATTCCATTCTTCTTTACCATCTTCGTGACTTCCTGGGTGTCTCAGGAACTGCTCTAAATGGGTTTCACTCTTATATGTCATGTCATACTCATTCTGTTGACCAACTGCTGTGCCCTACAGGCTCTTCTTTCTCCTGAGGCAGACCAACTAGAGCATCCTTTAATTAACACCTATTATTTTTCCACTTTTCCAATCTCTCTTTTTTTTCTCTCCCATCATGCCACTTGGCTTACAAGAAGTAGGGGGGGGGGGCAGTTTGGTAAAGGGATCAAATTGTACTGCCTTCCCCCCTCTCCATGCTCATCTGACGGGTAGTGGGTTTATATTTGCATACCCGCATGCACATATGTTTGATCAAAGAAAGAATCAGTGCATTAAGTTAGGAAGTTCTTACTCATTGTTCATACTCACTCACCTGGCCTTGCACCATGTACTTCCTATTTGTCATAACATTAGCTAAATGGTAAATTGATTAAGATAATGACAAAAAGGTTAGAAACATATTTCATCAAATCCGATGATAGGAAAGCATTTCTATAATGGAATCTAATTTGCTGAATAAGTGACTTTTTTTTATTTATTAAAAACAATTTTACTTTCCTTTTAAAAAAAAATACATTAATTTCTTGCAGCCTAATTTCATTGGGTTAATTTTTCAAGGGTGTGCCAGGATTGGTGCAAATGGAAGTATGTATAGTAAGCTTTTATGAAAATGAGATACATGAAAGTTTTTATATTTCAGGTCTTCACTCTCTGTTGTGAGTGAAACTAAGTCCTTGGAGGAAGACCTCTCTCATATGAATCTTTCCTCAGAGCCACCAGATGAGCCTATTAGCCGTCAAGGTACATCAGGAGTCAAAATTGAAGCCTTAACCAACTGGATCCATTTGGCACTTGATAAAGATAAAGCAGTGTTTGAATATGTTGTTGATTTTAAGCCAGCGGTTGATGCCCTAAATCTGCGTTTTGTACTGATTAATTCTCTGAGAGACAAGATTGGCAATGTGAAGTCCTTTGATGGCTCCACACTCTGGTTGCCAGTATTTCTTCCCCAACAAGTAAATATTCCTGATTTAGTAAGAAATATATATATATATATATATATATATATATATATATATATATATATATATATATATATATATATATATATATATATCCATATTATGACCATCCCCAGGTGGGTTTTGGGCTTACCAAAGATTGTTATTCTGATTTTTGCAAATTTTCATCCAGTTGGGGGATCTTGACCATGAGTGAGGGATAGATGGCAGAACTTCATTACTATATATAGATTTCACCTAACTCTTCAGAACTAGTGGCCAGTTCAGGAGTCTTGCACTCCCTTTCACTCCCTACTGCCTCAATCTTGTTTTCATTTATATTTTTGTTAACCCAAACTTCTTTATGCTTTTACCAAACTGGCAAGCTGCCATAATTGTTTTTTACTTAAAACCCCCCATTTTTTTTTCCCCAAATTTGGCACCATCTTGTAGGTAATGGAACTTCCAGCTCAATGCAAACATTCTGGTGAGATCATAAAGATTACAATAAAATTCTTAAGAAGGACATCCCTGGCCAAGTGTACTCAACTCTATAATGTGCTCTTCAACAGAGTGATGAAAGTTTTGAAGCATGTACTCATTGGTAGAAATTACTTTTCACCAGCCAGTGCTATTCAAATACCCCAGCACAAGTAAGTAACTTCCATCCAGGGTTTTTTTATGTCTGTGGGGCTGTCAAGAGATTAACATTATAATAAATTGACTCCTACTTACAATTGAGACTTCATAGTGTTTCCTAGTTTACAGAAATTGCTGTATGTTTATATTCTCTCATTTTTGCTTTTTTATACTATCTTTACCTTTTTCACAGCTCATTCATAACCCCAATTAGAGGCACCCTGTGTAGACTTACAATTGGTACCTAGTGGACCTTTGTGCCCTGTTCCTGGGCTGCTAGTGGGGGGGCATTTTGGTGGGTTAAAATCAATGTTTGCAAATTCTTTAGTGATAGATTTTAAGAATAAATAGGCTTAAATGATGTCATTGTACATCATTTAGATAATAATTCTAACTATTCTAAAGAGTGCATAAATTGTTCACCAGGAAAGGCACAAATATTAATTTTACTTCTTCAAAATGGAAGGTAGTGCTATAAATTATTTTTATCTTCATAAGACATACTTAGCAAAAAATATCATAACATTACAAAGTAATATCACTTAAGAAAGTATTTAAGACGTTTAGTGAAATTTACCCTGATTAATTCTCAGACATGAGCTTCTGATAAAGCTTTCTCATCTGCCTCTGCAACTAGTTTTACACATATCTCTATTAACTAACTATTGCAGGCTCTCTGAAACTTGCATAGGCTCATTGATGAACTTTATTCTAGTTAGTTTACATTTTAATTGTCTTGATCTGTCCCTATGCTTGCCAGATGCGCAACCTGATTTTGGGTGGGTGGTGCCATTATGGTAGTAACCACTTTCCCATTCAAATAGCATTTTTTGGCTGTTCATATGCCCCTCCAAATGAGTTTATCAGCTCTTTGTAAGAGAAGAAGCATTGGGTTGATGGAAGGTGCCTTCTTAGAACATAATGAAAGATCTAGTATGTCCTTATCCTCTAGCTCTCATGCCCTTACTATATACAAGAATTTGGACACCAGCTCTCATCTCACTGTCATCTGGGCACATGAGTGTCTGGATTATCATTTTGCTGAATGCATACCATGCCTAGCACTTGATGATTGACAAAACAGCATCAATTACAGACTTCTTTTGCATCCTAACTAGTTGCAGCTGAAACGAGATATGGTGTGGGCCTTCCACCTTTGCTACTTTGATGTTGAACCAGCAGGGGTCATTTATTCCATGTCAGTTCAACCAATGATTTTCTGGGCCCAACTCCGATTTGGCTCATATTTGGTAAACTTAAATCTCACTGGGGCACAAACAGTACGACCTAGAATATTAAGACATGTTTTTACTTACCTCAGTGAGATCTTTAATTCTACCAAATTTGAGCCAAATTGGGGATGGGGCCGGAAAATTGACCTTTTTTTGGTTGAATGGAATGACCCATATGCAACAAAATCTGTTTGCTATCATCAACAACCTTGAATAGCTCACTGGTCCAATTTCAAGAATGGCTAGATCTTTGTGAACTTGTCCTTATGATCTGTGTGGTCCTATACCTATATATTTGATCAATAGAAAGATTATTACATTGTCACTCAGTGAAAGAAGTGTTTTTTGAATTAATACTGGTAATGAAGGATCAATTTCAAGTTCTTTAGTTGTCTAGCATCTTGCAAATATTACTTATCCACCTGTTAGACTAGGTCTTTCCACACTAATGTGGCATTACAGAACAACATTAGGTATGTTTAATGGTGAATGAACTAACCAACCAAATCAGCTTAAGGCCAAGCTTGACCTCTAACCAATGCATTAAATCACTTTCCATCTGGTATTAACATTTGTAGAAGCACCTCCAATGACGCAGGCTTTAATCATTGCCTTCTTCATGGAATGAACAAGCTTATCAGCAATAAGGTCTTTTAGCCTATCTCAGTAGTGCAGTGGTAATGATATCTTCCACTTAGCTCACTGCACTCAGAATAATGCTGTGGAACTGATAATCTGAATTGTTTTGATTTAGTGTTGTAACTTTAGTTTCATCTTGACAGGCATCATAAATTATCCAATCACTTTTACCCTTCTTACAAAGATATCAAATTTTTGATAAAGGGTTTTTACAACCTTTCTTTGGCTCTCTTGTCTTTCTTATGATCATCATGTCTTTCTTATGATCATCATGTCTTTCTTATGATCATCATGTCTTTCTTATGATCATCATGTCTTTCTTATGATCAACTACGTCTCCTTTATTGATCAGGCTATCATCTTTAAAGGCAGCAGTGGTGATGGCAGCTATGGCATTTAAGCCAGAACACTATAACCGATGCTCTGCTGAGAAACATTAAATATGTCTAATGTGCTGTCCTCTGATTTTTTTTTTTATTGTAAGTGAAAGATGTGCTTGGTATTTCTGTCACATAAGATGTAGGTCTTCCACTCAGTAGCCAACTTCTTTTATGAGCAAAAAAAGATGCACTTCAAAGGAAAACTTTATTATGGAGACTAGTTTCAGAAGTGACTTGCTTTCATCTTCAATCTTAAAACAATGATAACAGAGGCCAAAGGGTTGACTTTATATATGGTTGGTTGTAAACATTAGAAAGAACATAAATACACAGAATGCCTTTGATTAGCTAGAAAAATGTCACAATGTTCAGATTGGGAAATATTTGAATACAGAATTGGTTGGGTAAAGACAGCAAGGAAATCAGGAAGGCAGATGAGCAGTGTTAGTCGGGTGGGTCAGAGAAGTTTTGGGGGTTGCTGAATAAAGAGGTTTTGGAGCAAGCAACTGAGGTGGAGGTTTCCTGGGCTTTATTCCTTCTAGACATTTCCATTTACACTTTTTGCATTCTTTGCAAGTTGGCCCCTTCTCACCTATCTTCTTAGATGCCAACTAATTTTGCAGGCTAGTCATCATCCAGCTTTCATCCATTCATTCCTGGTTGGAGCTGAGAGGGAGGTCACTCCCTACCTCTTGTCTCCTATTGAGGATAGTTTCTGAAGTAGTCTGGCCTCCTTCAAAAATTTTTTTTAGTTCTTGCCTGCTTTGGTCCCTAAGGAAGGCTCAGCATGGCTTTTGTTTTTTTTCTTTTGACTATTGTAATTATTGCTTTGTTACATCGCCAGGCAACACATGTATATATGTTGTTATTGAATTTTCTTTGTGGTTTATCATTTTTATGGATTTATTTTTATTTTAATGTAGCTTTGTATTAGACTGGAAAATTAAGCATGGACACTTATACCCCCCGGTAGCAGTTGCCAAATGAGTGCTAATAATAATAAAAAGTTACTACAGCTGCTGTAATCTGGGAGTATGTCAAGCTTACTTTCTGCTATGTTCCTGGATATATGGGGATTTTGTAAAACAAGCCCACTGATGAGGATGCCTATAAGGACTAGGTGACTTGCACTCTTTCCTACCCTAATCACAGTGTTTCACCCTTACCTACTCTGACTACATAATGTATATTCTTTCACACTTTCCCACTCTGTCAACATACTGGACCAACGTTTTCACTCTTCCCCACTGAGTACATGGCAGGAATTGAGTCAGTCTTTTGGGCTGCTTGGTAACATGCAACTTAAAGTTGCATGTTATTTCACCCATGACTTCTCCCGTGCCCCTCCCTAATTCCTTTATGGCTTCAGGTTGTTTTCTGTCATCTCCAAATCAGAAACACATAATGAGATGCAGCCCCATTTGATGGAGTGCTCCCCTGGACCTTAACTGCAATAACTTCTTGCATTTCCAAATCTTGGAAATTTTCACATGTTATGTTTCTGAGTACTGCGATGAGTGGGATTGACACTGCTTGTCCTATGCACTCAGGATAGATTCATGCACACCTGAATGTGGAATAGTTGAGTTTTTGTAAGAGGCAGGCCACTTTTAGTCATTGGGTGTATGCTCAGATGATGGATGGAGGCTTCCCTCGATGCTGAAGCAGGTCTTTTTGTTTTTCCTCTCCTTTCTGCTGTTTTCTTATTTTGTTCTATTTCCTATCGCTTTTTTGTCCATTGTTTTAAATTATCCTAAAGATAATAGGCTGTTATTTTTTTCCCAAGTGTTTGCTTTTGTTGGCAGTCATCAATGCAGACTTCTTGAGAAATTATTAAATTAATATATGAATGTTTTTTTCTCAATCAAAGATTTTTATAAAATGTTAGTAATTGAATGCAAAAACCATTAATCATTTAGTCTGTCATTTGTGACTATTCACTACCTCTTTGTACATCTTAGTATTGATGTTATTTTTAAGTGACTTTTCTCAGCTATCCTGAAAGATACCCCCGAACAGATAGGACAATAACCGCTTATTTCCACAAAGCAACATCTGATGTGATTGATTGCAAGTGATTGTGGTAAAGTGCTTATGCATTTTGAGTCATATTTCCAGCAACATATTGACTTTGTTTTTGTTTTTCTTTTAACCTAGCCTAGTATTAAGTTGTTTTGTGATTACAGTGACTTTTGCCCTAGTAAGCAGTCACCAGATGGGCTCTTAAAAAAATCCAGCATTATAATTGAATGCATTTATATTGCATCTCTTCCAATATGAACACTACTTACTCTATGATCCTCTTCAGAAACTTACTGGTAAAGATGTCCACATAGGCTTTCACTTAGTTTTGATTAAATAATATATAATAACACCATTTAGATTGAAATTTAGAATGATTATTTAATCAGCCACCTGATTCCCTTTGAAAATTTTAAAAGATGTTAAATTATTTCTTAATTAGTTGGTTTTATGTTTAAGGCTCCAGATTTGGCCTGGCTATGTGACAGCTGTGCATCATATGGAGGGGGGTGTGATGCTTTGTGTAGATGTCTCCCATCGAGTCTTAAGGAGCACAACAGCCTATGAAGTGATGTGAGTTTATATTTTTTTTTATCCATCTGTGAAGTGAGTAAGATTTTGAAAGTAGTTTTAATGTTCAACCCTGCATGGTGGTATTATGTCTTTTATTGAAAGATTGGATAATTTTTGTTTTGCATATCTAGACACACTTGGGTAAAGTGCCAGGCACATCTTTTTGCATGTTTGCAATTCTTTTTTTTCATTTTTAATTTGATGTATCCAATTATATTGATTATCAATCTACAATCCTGAGCTTTCATGATAATGAACTGAGTATCAAATTATTAGCAACTATTCAAATTTTGAAATGTCTTAGAAACTATGCAATCAAACCAGGTTGCGATCTTAAATATATTCTACTAATAAATATATGCATTATTAGTATAAGTTTCATTAATTATGTTCCTGAGTTGATATGACAATAGTTCTATGGCTTTATGCTAAAATACAATATCCACATTATTAGTTAGGTATACTGAAAACAATGTAGATAGGAATTGAATATTTAATGTACAAAGAAGAAAATCAGGCTAAAGAAATAAAGAATATAATAATCTCAAAAGGCCATTATCAGATTGCTAATAAGGAATGTAGAATCCTCCATTTGAAAGAACATTTCCTAGGTGCTCATCATTGAATTTGTCAAGGTGAGGATCTCATCTGATGAAATGGTACAAGCATCTTCCACAACAGCCTCCTCTTCAGGACACCACAAGTTTTTATGGTGTTGAAATTGGGGAAACACACCGACTCCTCCTTCATATTCAGTATTATTCTTAGCCTAGTGTGAGGGTGCATTGCCTTGCATGAACATCATCATTCTCTTGAATGTCACCCTCAACTTCTTGAACCATGGCTCAAAGTTTTCCTTCAAGAAGGCACAGTATGCATTGGCAGTCATCTTAACATTGCTTGGAACTCTCCATGGCCCAAACATCATACATGTGACAATGCCCCATCCCCCCACATGGGGGTATCCTCAGCCTGTGTAGCCTGTTTCACTTGATAGCTGGAGACATCCTGCTAGACTGAATGCAAATTAAGGTCACATTCCATGTCAAATCACCCAGTGTCCCAAGTCCTCCCTTCAGATCCCCCTGAAAAAATTCATACTACCTCCTGTACCTTTATAATGGAGAAATATCAAGTATCAGGTCAATGTCTTTGATGGTTTTGAGATTGTAGGTCTTTAAATTATTCATTAATTTAAAATTTTTTTCCAACTTAAGACAGCCATTTTTCTTCTAATATGGCAAGTACAACTTTGAAATCTTGTATTTTTGGCTAACTTTTTATGATGAGTTCAAATATCTTATCAAATCATGTATACTTTCCATCTACAGGCCCCTGAAAATTGCCAAGAATTAAACACAGCAAATCTATGTCTCTTTTAGGTATTTTTATCCCAATAGGTATACTGGATAAAGAAACCATTCTTGAGCCTCTCCACGACCCTGTGGATGGTCATCTGGCTGATGTTGAGCCGCTTGACGATGTCAAACTTGTTGCCTACACGCAGGAGAGCAGAAATCTCCAAAAAATTTCAATTTCATCTTGGCACATCTGCACACAATGGGAAAGGCATTTTAATGACACATGATGGAAAAGTAGAACTTTAAGTTTGTTTGACGGAATTTTTTCTATCTTACACGTAAACCTCTTGAAAGATAACATCCCCCCCCCCCCCGAGTATAACAGAACTTTTTAAAACCCCAGTACATCATCCATACATTCACCATAACAAAGCCATCATCATTATTAAAATGTAAGTTAGCTACTTCCTGTCCCTGCTGGTTGTACGAGATCAGGCATTGAGGAACAAATAATGGGAATATTGGTTTTGCCCCAATAACATCTTCCCTTATTGTAATGTGCTGACCACCTACCCTTGGCCATGGTCACAGCCCAACTAAAAGTCTTGAATCCTCACTGCCGCAACAGATCCTTAGATCCTGGCTGTCCTGTCAAGGATTGGTACATCCCATTAGGATATCTGCCCTGTTGCCCTACCTCTTTAAGACTTGATGGACCTCCACCTTTAAATATAACTTTTTGGTGCTTGGAATGGGTGCAGTGGTCCTCATTGCAAGAAATGACTGATTTCTCTCTCATACTTAAGGTGGGTGGATGAGACCATCGTTTTTCTCTGGTAACTTCATCACGGTGACCCTAATTATTATTCTTAGAACATCTGGTCATTTTGCATGCCATCTGCTTCCTTAGTGGTTGGCTGAGTGTGGGATGGCCATCAGACAGAAGCAATATGCTGCCTACATGTGTTATAAGTGCCACCCAAATTTTGTACAGCTAAGTTTAGATTCTGAAATATTTCAAAGCACTCCTGCCACTCTTTCTGGTAGGCATACATGTCTTCACTTAATGAGAAGACCTACCTCTCTTGCAGAGGTGTGGATGTGATTCAAAGGATTTGGGGCAAGTTCTTGCACAACTTCCCTCCTGTTCTCCAGGACAAGTGGTGGATGGAGTCTTTCACAACTGCTTTCTCAACATTCTCTACCCAAGATGCCTCTACAGCAGCATTCAATGCATGTTGTGATGTCACTGAATGGACATTACCTCTAGAGGCAGAGAGAACTCTTCAATGACATGCACAGGGGCTTGCCCCTGATCTGGATGATGTCTCTTTTGGTGCTGCCCAGATCTGGTACATCTACTCAAACAGGCATTGAACTGCATTTCTCTTTATGTCAATTGCGACGACTGCGTTGTCCCCCAGACTGTTCGGCACATTCTTGTTGAATGTCCCAGTCTGGGTGATCTCCGCGCGCGTTACCTGTCCCGGTACCGGGATGGGCGGGGTCGCTACCACCTGTTCTTTGTACTCGGGACGAGTGTGTGCACATTGACTGGTGGACTTGTTGACTTTTTTGGGGAGGCCGGCCTTCTCCCTTTCATTTAACCAGGTTTAATTGTTGTTTTTGTTATTGTTTTGTTATTGTTATTTCTTTTTATTGTTGTTTCCTGTTCAAATTTTTTAAAGTAGCCTAGAACTAGGCTGTTTGTTTACGGCGACTTATGCATAAGTCGGCAGTCGCCAGATAGCCCCTTAAAAAAAAAAAAATATCTGTCAAAGCGGATGAGTTTTGGTTTTCCTTGGCCAAGACTAAAATAGTGCAATTCCGCTGCCATTCATAGCTCCACCCTGACTCAGAGTAGGTGTAGCTCTTGGCCCCGTGGGGCCTCTGGTTCTGCCCAAGATGGCAACCTGAAGAGTATCACCTTTGACTATTTGTTGCCACTCCTCTGATTCCAAAGCTTCCGCAGCGCTGGGAGTATTTTGTTAAACCTTTATGAAGCACATCATGTGAGGCTGGATCTCTGCCAAGCTAATGGATGGCTTGAAGTCCTAGGAGGGGATTGGTTTCCATTCCCTATCCCCTTTGACATCAGCAGGCTCTACCAGGTGCTGCGTCTGTCTTGACGGCTGAGCTGGTTGCAATACAATGTAAGTACAGTAGATAACGCATTATGCCCAGTTCGGAGACTGGATTGTGATCTTTACTGACTCACAAAGTACCCTGAGTGCTCACAGGCATTGGAATCTCTACACACCTTGGTTTGCCGTATGTTATATCTTGGTTGCTACAAGCTAGGAGGATGTTGAGATTATCTTATGCTGGGTTCCTGGAGGACCTGTTGGTATTACAGGGAGTGAGGGTGTCAAAGTGTCCATGAAGACTGCACAACCAGACGAGTGTTTCGCTCTTCCTCACACACACTACATGTCAGGAATCTGGGCACCCCTTGGGCTACCTGGTAAAGAAGTTGGCAGATGGCTGAAGCAAACTTAAAGTTGTGTGCCATTGCGCTGTGACTCTTCCCATTGACCTCCCCTCTATGTTGTGAGGCCTTCAGGTCGCTCTCTATTGTCTTTGAATCGGCGACACTTGTGGGATGTACTGCCATTTGATGGAGAGCTTGCCTGCACTTTATTGTGGCAACTGGATTGTCCCCCAGACTGTTCCGCACATACTTACTGAATGTCTCACTCTGGGTGATGTTGACCTTGACTTTTTTTAAGAGGCTGGCCTTTTACATTTCATTTGACTCTGTTATAGGTGGCATGTTCTTGCACTGGGGGGTCGGGGCAAGCATCATCCTGATGCCAGAGTGTGCTTACTTCTTAAGTTTTTTTGTTATTTGGTTTTGGCATATGTTTTTTTCTTAATCTAGCCTAGCATTAGGCTATAAAGCGATTATGGCAACTTATGCCCTTGTCGACAGTTCACAGATTGTCTCTCTAAAAAAAAAATGCTGCAGGAAGCTTTTGCCCTACTCTATTAGATGACTTTTTTCATTTGCTGCAGCCCAGATACTTAGCTGAAACTGCTGTCTCTAACTGGCTCTAAACTGCATCTCTGATGTTGAAGTGCACAGGTTTCTCTTCTCTTTTACATGCCTCACCTAGGAGGAGCACATTTTGCAACCTTAAAGTCTCTTGTATCCACATCTTGCATATTTTTCATTCTGCTGCCCCTTTGTTTGCTCTTAGACTATGGATGTGACTTCTCATCTTTAGCTGGGTGATATTGTAGATGGCATATTTGATCAACCACCCCAGTCTCTACTTGGTGACCACACTCTTACACATGTCTCCTGTAGAGAGTCGGCTTCTGAATGCTCATAAGATGTTGCTTGCTTTAAGTCGTACACCCTGCTCTTGTATGCACTAATTCAGCATCTCACCATTTTACTAATGGCTCTCATTCTGTCTGGTTCTGATCTCAACAGTGCCTATGCCAATGCAAGACACCAATGATGTCCAAAGCCTTGTGAGTTTAGGGGAAAAAACTCCTTTGAGAGCTTAGTGTAACTCTCAGACTGGTGCCGAAGTTGTTCATCAATGATGCCACTTTGGAAGATACTTTTTAACTTTTTTACATGTCTCTGCTCCCAAAGCTTTTGAAGCATGGCTGCGCTGCATTCAGCTCTACACGATAATTTCCTATTGTGTAGGGCCAAGACTGTCAAGACCTTGCATCTTCAAGCAATGTGGTGTGTATCTCCTCGGAAAGGAAATCCTGGTAGCTCAGGTTGCGGATCTTCTCTCATTGTGTGTGCCAGGAGCATTGTATATCTAATTTTGAAAAAAGGCCCCCTTTCCTCCAGGCCTATGAGTACAATCATTTCATCACCCAAGTGCTCCCTTGGTAGAGTTGGTGGCACAAAGGGTTCACACACAGCCTTGGCTAAAACCAAGACCTCCCCCTTTCCCCAGTGGGACCATTTCTGGTAAGTCAAAATGGTAGCACATTTTCACTGAGCCATTGGACCTTAGGAGGCAACCCACCTGAAGGTGTACATGAGGCTGTCTTCTAGGGTTTATTTAGTTGTCTTTTGGAAGGAGGACAGCACCAAAGGAGCTTCAGCTCCTACTCCCCACCAAACGCTCAACTGGGTGGCTTGGAGACTCGATCCTCGAAAGGAGGGACCCCCGCCTATGAATGAAAAGTCATATAGTGAGCTAAACCTCCGTCGATAGCCCTCAAAGTCTACAGTGCTTTAAAGTGCCTTGTTCTGCCAATAGTGCTCAGAGTTCTGCCTCTGGGAAGCTTACGGCTATTCCCGTGAGGGTCTTCTTATTGAAAATTGTCCCAGCATCTCCTCCAAGCTAGGCCTGGAAGGCATATTCCTTCAATAGAATTGGCGTGGACCCTAGGCCAACTGAGAGAAGCTACTGAGGCTTGTCTCCTTCTGTTCCGTGTTAGATATATTTCTGTAGGAGACCATGCTAGTCGCGTGCCCCTTGACCACAGTCCTCCTGTATAAGGTGTTTGTGACCACACCAGCAAAGGATGATGGCCGAGCAAGAGGAGGATCGATTTACACCCAGCATGATATCTGCATTCTTCTATTTGCTATAAATACCTCCTTTCAGTTAGTGGCAGTGCAGCTGCCCTTGGATAAGAGGTATACTATAATTTCTGTGTACATTCCACTGTTAGCCAACTTCAACATATGGGATTTCCACCCTGTTGTGGCATGGTTCCTGAGGTGCTTTCCAATGCTTAGTGATTTGAACGGTAGCTACCCACTCTTGGCAGTCTACTTGATTAATTGCAGTGGTCAGCTCTTGGCTGACCTGTTCAGCAAGCTGGAGATAGCTGTCCTAAATGTGGATGAGTTTATGCATTACTGTTTGAGAACTGCTTCATTTTTCTGCCTTGATCTCTCCCTGTGCTCTCTGATTGCACAGTCTGATTTTGGGTGGGAGGTTGTTGATGACCTCTATGGTAGTGTTCACTTTCCCATTCAAATAACATTTTCTGAGCTGCTGCCTCCTGAAAATCTTCCCCACTGGTGCTTGGAACAGCCATGGTGGTCCGTATTTCGGGAAATGACCGATTTCTTTGTCCCAGTCAATGGTTTTACGTCAGTGGATATGGCCATTGAGTTTTCTGGCAACCTCATCACCCTGGGCCGCCTAACTACTAATCCTAGAACATCTTGTCTTTTTGTATGCCATTTGCTTCCTTAGTGATCGGCGGAGTCAGACATCCATCAGCCATAAGAGATATACCAAATGACCTATAAGTGCTATCAAACAACTTCATTGTCTGTGAATTTTCCTTAGCTAGGGCTAGTTTCCATTATATTTTGAAGCACATCTGCTGCTCTTCCTATGGCCATACTGAGATACTGCTCCACCAGCATTCAATATATGTCATGATGTTGCTAAATGCCACAGACTGGACTGTACCTCTAGAGGCAAAGAACCCTTCAATGACATATTTGAGTCAGTTGCATTTGCTCTTGCTTCATGCGCAGACACAGCCCCTTTTCCAGACATTGTCCTGTATGCCATGCTTTATATCTGAGTAAGAGATTGTGTTTCTGCTAGATTTGTTTAACAGGATATGGACAAAGGGTACCCCTCCCAGACTCATGGTGAATGACTTGTTGTGCTTGCTTTTTGCAAACTGGGGAGAGAGGCTATCTGAATAGGTTTCTGTCCAATTTCTCTAACTTCCTACATGCTCAAGTTCATGGAGAAATTTGTACATCTTAGATTGGCCTTTTTCCTGGACATAAGTGGGGATGATGGGGGATATCAACGTAACGTTATCATTTTGGTGCTGGAGGAAGATGTTCTCACTACGTTCTAAGCTGATGACCTTTTTTTCTCCTATGTTGTGTTCCAGATACCAACTGTCCGACTCCAATAGGCATTGGACTCCATCTCTCATTATGCCGAACCACACAAGCTTCTTTTTCCTTGGTCCAATACTAAGATGGGGCACTCATGCTATCATCTATGGCTCAACCCAACCTGGACTTGTTCCAAAGTGGGGTTTGCCTAGCAGGTGTGGATTTGCATCATTTCCTTGGTCGCTTTACTTTTCTCCTCATGCTTTGTTCATACAAAGCTTGACTATGGATGCAAGTTCTCCCTATCCACACCCAAGAATGTATTGCAGAAGGTGGACTTGATCTACTACACTGGTTTCTGCCTGATGACTGATGCCTTATGCACTTCCCCCATTGAGAGACAACGCTCATGTGGCGACTGCATACCAGGCCAAAAGTTACTGTGCTCACGCTATAGCCTAATACTAGGCTGTAAATAACAGAGAGAAAAAAATGAACAAAGGCTAGGACACAAGCTAAAAAAATAACAAAAAACAATAAAAGCAACAAGAAGGAAACACGCTTGAAATGAGAGCAGCAGTACCTTAGGAGCTGGAAAATGGGGGCGTTACATAGCCCCCTCCCTAGTTCATATATATATCCCCCCTCCCTAGCTCATATACACACCCCATACACACACAAGACATTCCTCACATCCATGTCCGCTTTTTGGGCATTTTAAACAAAATGTCCGAATATACAAAATTTTCTTATTTATCTGTCAACCTGTCAATCAAAATTCTTGTGGGGGAGAGAAAGAAAATCACTCCTCCACAAAAGATGGGGATCTGACACTGCTTCCAGGCATCTTTGTCCTCCATCCTCCACTGAGACCTGAAATAAAAGGTAGGCATTAGAGTGAGCACAGGTGAGTTGAGGTGAATATCTAAAACTACCACACTGTGTACACAAACCCATCCTGAGTAGAAGGGAGAGGCAGGAAAAGATGTGATCGGGGCAGTATTTTCTGGTTGTTTGAGGATGATGATACCTTTGAAAGAGGTTGGTCAAGTAGTTGAAAAAATCTAAGATGACTATTGTAAACAAAAGAACCTTATCAACAAATGCCTAAAAATACCTCTAATATTTCTTTGTGTCTACTATGCTATTATGTTCATTTTCAGGTCAGAAATTGTTAAATTCCAGAAACTCATTTACCAGCAAGAGTGTATTAAAGCTATTGTTGGCCAAGTTGTCCTCACACAGTACAATAACAAGTGCTACCGAGTTGATGACATTATGTTTGACAGCAATCCTCTGGCTACCTTCACTTCTTCCCGTGGAGAAGAGGTAGGTGGCCTCAGTTTAAAGATTTTGAGATTACAGGAGCCATCTATAGCAGTGATTACTTCATTAACTTAAGATATATGCTGCATTTACTGGCAGGGTGATGGCAAGATGGTGTAATTTGAATTTTTTTTCCTCCAGATTTCTTACATCGACTACTACAAGAATGCATACAACATTAACATTCGAGATCGCAATCAACCCCTTCTTATCAATAAGCCAAAGAAACGTGATTTAAAGAACAAGGTAAGCTTTGTTCAAAATAGTTTACTTGTTTTTGTAAAGAACAGAACCCATATTACATAAATGTTCATCAAGTAGCATCAGGTGATCTAGTTCATGTAAAGAGGTAGAATTTGAGGATTTTCTAGTGGATAATACCTATTGATTTAAGTCTTTGGGATCTATGAATCCAATCCATATCTTGCATATTTCTATACTTTGCATAATAATTGTCACATTGGTCACTTTGAAACCACTTATTTTTATAATATTTTTTAATGCTGAATCAATTCGCAAGAATATTTTTGCAAACTCATTCCAGTATGACTATAAACCCCCTTCCAGCTCCAGTAGGATTCAATTCACCCTTCCAGCTCCAGTAGGATTCAAACCACCCTTCCAGCTTCAGTTGCATTCAAACCACCCTTCCGATAGGGTTGGTTTCCACGCTGCATCCCCTCTGTTTGAAGTCAGCGGGGCTCTGCGTCTGTCTTCACGGCTGAGTTGGTGGCAATACACCACTCGGTACGGGAGATTACGCGACGTGCCTGGTTCGGAGACTGGATCATGATTTATAGCAACTCACAAGGCGCCCTGAGTGCTCTCAGAGCATTGGAATCTCCACACCCTATTGTTCGCGATATCCGTGATGCCATGGTTTTAGTGAGCTGGTTAGATGTCAAAATTATCTTCTGCTGGGTTCCTGGACATGTAGGAATTGTGGGGAATGAACGCTCTGAGGAGGGCGCCAAAGAGTCTGTGAGGACCGGGCAACTGGACCAGTGTTTCGCTCTTCTGCACACACACTACATGGCAGGAATATGGGCAGCTCTTCGGACTGCTTGGCAAAGAAGATGGGAGACAGTCCAGGTGAACTTAAAGGGTATGTCATTTTGCCGCGACTGTTCCCATGGACCTATCCCCCAATGCTGCGATGGCTCCAGGTCACTTTCTGTCATCTTCTAATCAGGTACACTCGAGTGATGCATCGCCATTTGATGGAGCGCTCGCCTGCACTCTATTGTGATGACTGCGTCATCCCCCAGACTGTTCGGCACATTCTTGTTGAATGTCCCAGTCTGGGCGATATTCTCGCACGTTACCTGCCCCGGTACCAGGATGGGCGGGGTCACTACTCCCTGTACCTTTTACTCAGGATGGGTTCATGCACACCGACCTGTGGACTTTTAGACTTTTTGGAGGTGGCCAGCCTTCTTCCCTTTATTTAACTAGTTTGGTTTTTATTATTTTAGTAGGTCGCACGTTCATGTGCCGGGGGGAGGGGGACCTCCCCCCCCGACTCCAGAGCTTACTTCCTGTTCATTGGCTTTTCCCTCTTTTTTATTTTTAGGTTTTTTATGTTCATTTTTTTAAAATCTTATTTTAAAGTAGCCTAGTACTAGACAGTTTTTAATATGGCGACTAATGCCCGAGTAGGCAGTTGCCAGATGAGTTCTTAAAATACAACCCAAAAAATCAAACCACCCTTCCAGCCCCAGTAGGATTCAAACCACCCTTCCAGCTTCATTAAGATTCAAACCACCCTTCCAGCTTCAGTAGGATTCAAACCACCCTTCCAGCTCCAGTGTGATTCAAATCACCCTTCCAACTCAAGTAGGATTCAAACCACCCTTCCAGCTCCAGTAGGATTCAAACCACCCTTCCAGCTTCAGTAGGATTCAAACCACCCTTCCAGCTTCATTAAGATTCAAACCACCCTTCCAGCTTCAGTAGGATTCAAACCACCCTTCCAACTCCAGTAGGATTCAAACCACCCTTCCAGCTCCAGTAGGATTCAAACCACCCTTCCAACTCCAGTAGGATTCAAACCACCCTTCCAGCTCCAGTAGGATTCAAACCACCCTTCCAGCTTCATTAAGATTCAAACCACCCTTCCAGCTTCAGTAGGATTCAAACCACCCTTCCAGCTCCAGTAGGATTCAAACCACCCTTCCAGCTTCATTAAGATTCAAACCACCCTTCCAGCTTCAGTAGGATTCAAACCACCCTTCCAGCTCCAGTGTGATTCAAATCACCCTTCCAACTCAAGTAGGATTCAAACCACCCTTCCAGCTTCAGTAGGATTCAAACCACCCTTCCAGCTTCATTAAGATTCAAACCACCCTTCCAGCTTCAGTAGGATTCAAACCACCCTTCCAACTCCAGTAGGATTCAAACCACCCTTCCAGCTCCAGTCGGATTCAAACCACCCTTCCAACTCCAGTAGGATTCAAACCACCCTTCCAGCTCCAGTAGGATTCAAACCACCCTTCCAGCTTCATTAAGATTCAAACCACCCTTCCAGCTTCAGTAGGATTCAAACCACCCTTCCAGCTCCAGTAGGATTCAAACCACCCTTCCAGCTTCATTAAGATTCAAACCACCCTTCCAGCTTCAGTAGGATTCAAACCACCCTTCCAGCTCCAGTGTGATTCAAATCACCCTTCCAACTCAAGTAGGATTCAAACCACCCTTCCAGCTTCATTAAGATTCAAACCACCCTTCCAGCTTCAGTAGGATTCAAACCACCCTTCCAGCTTCATTAAGATTCAAACCACCCTTCCAGCTTCAGTAGGATTCAAACCACCCTTCCAACTCCAGTAGGATTCAAACCACCCTTCCAGCTCCAGTAGGATTCAAACCACCCTTCCAACTCCAGTAGGATTCAAACCACCCTTCCAGCTCCAGTAGGATTCAAACCACCCTTCCAGCTCCAGTAGGATTCAAACCACCCTTCCAGCTTCATTAAGATTCAAACCACCCTTCCAGCTTCAGTAGGATTCAAACCACCCTTCCAGCTCTAGTGTGATTCAAATCACCCTTCCAACTCAAGTAGGATTCAAACCACCCTTCCAGCTTCAGTAGGATTCAAACCACCCTTCCAGCTTCATTAAGATTCAAACCACCCTTCCAGCTTCAGTAGGATTCAAACCACCCTTCCAACTCCAGTAGGATTCAAACCACCCTTCCAGCTCCAGTAGGATTCAAACCACCCTTCCAACTCCAGTAGGATTCAAACCACCCTTCCAGCTCCAGTAGGATTCAAACCACCCTTCCAGCTTCATTAAGATTCAAACCACCCTTCCAGCTTCAGTAGGATTCAAACCACCCTTCCAGCTCCAGTAGGATTCAAACCACCCTTCCAGCTTCATTAAGATTCAAACCACCCTTCCAGCTTCAGTAGGATTCAAACCACCCTTCCAGCTCCAGTGTGATTCAAATCACCCTTCCAACTCAAGTAGGATTCAAACCACCCTTCCAGCTTCATTAAGATTCAAACCACCCTTCCAGCTTCAGTAGGATTCAAACCACCCTTCCAGCTTCATTAAGATTCAAACCACCCTTCCAGCTTCAGTAGGATTCAAACCACCCTTCCAACTCCAGTAGGATTCAAACCACCCTTCCAGCTCCAGTAGGATTCAAACCACCCTTCCAACTCCAGTAGGATTCAAACCACCCTTCCAGCTCCAGTAGGATTCAAACCACCCTTCCAGCTCCAGTAGGATTCAAACCACCCTTCCAACTCCAGTAGGATTCAAACCACCCTTCCAGCTCCAGTAGGATTCAAACCACCCTTCCAACTCCAGTAGGATTCAAATCACCCTTCCAACTCCAGTAGGATTCAAACCACCCTTCCAGCTCCAGTAGGATTCAAACCACCCTTCCAGCTTCATTAAGATTCAAACCACCCTTCCAGCTTCAGTAGGATTCAAACCACCCTTCCAGCTCCAGTGTGATTCAAATCACCCTTCCAACTCAAGTAGGATTCAAACCACCCTTCCAGCTCCAGTAGGATTCAAATCACCCTTCCAGCTCCAGTAAGATTCAAATCACCCTTCCAACTCAAGTAGGATTCAAACCACCCTTCCAGCTCCAGTGTGATTCAAATCACCCTTCCAACTCAAGTAGGATTCAAACCACCCTTCCAGCTCCAGTAGGATTCAAATCACCCTTCCAGCTCCAGTAAGATTCAAACCACCCTTCCAGCTCCAGTAGAATTCAAACCACCCTTCCACCTCCAGTAAGATTCAAACCACCCTTCCAGCTCCAGTAAGATTCAAACCACCCTTCCAGCTCCTGTAGAATTCAAACCACCCTTCCACCTCCAGTAAGATTCAAACCACCCTTCCAGCTTCAGTAGGATTAAAAGTTCCCTTCCTGCTTCTGTACAATTATAGGCACTCTGCCAGCTCCAGTACTCTGCAGTGAGGTACCCTGTGCAGCATGTTACGCTTGTTACCTGGAGGAGCTGCATGTTCCATGTTCTTCCCTTCTGAGTGAAGATTATTAGAGAAGCCCTGTACTGGGTTGACTTGAACTCTTTGATAAGGCCTGGGGAAGTTCTTGGTACACTTTCTCCTCACTCCTTTTCAGCATTCCTTTTTTTTCTATGCCTATCCGATCAACCCATTGGCTAGGTTTAATGACCTAAATGGCTACCTCATGCTTGTCAGAAGAGAGGCTTTGGAACCTCTATAAACGGCACATGCAGGTTGCAAGAGACCAGGACTTGAGGGGTCCTCGGCATTAGGGTGTGATTAATGGGGAGATTGGTTTTACCCTGATAACCACTTCCTTGTGTGTTGACCTCTTCCCATCAGCTATTCTCTGGTGTATAAAGCTCTACTGCTTATGGTGGGTGGGCTTTACTGTCCTCTTGGTTGCCATGACAATGAAAAGTCTTGGGTCCTGTCTCAGTGTCTGCCACAGCCAATCCTGATCCTGGCTGTCATTACAATAACTAGTTTGGCCTAGTAAGGAAAGCCACCATGTCACTGTCCCTCTCTGGCTACTCAGTTGAAAGCTGTGGCCTTTGGAGAGATTAGTCCACAGGGAAACTTCTCTTCTTTGTGCATCGTTGCACATGTGCGAACACAACCATTAATGCACCCAGCATGGAAAACACCTGAAAATTGAGAAAACTTGAGATGATAGTGGCTGGATAAGGGATATAGATCACCATTTTTTTCCACTTTTTTATTCATCACAAGCTTGGGTATTTTTTGTCTTGGCAGATTTTGATAATTTGACATTTCTTGCTCAACCATGCTCTTGTGGCAGATAAGGTATTTAGCGACAGCACCACTAACTGTTGGAGGAGCTTCCCTACAACTACCCTTATGTGGCAATGGGGTTTCCCATTTGACATCTTTGTTACCACCTTAGAGCAATTCCACCCGTGTGATAGAGGTGGCTCCCCTCTGCTTTCTTGGGGTCCCTTGAAATATTTTCTCTACGATCCATTTACCTTTGCTGCTGTGCTGATAGGAATCAATGCCCCTTCCATCTCAGCTTGGCCTCCTCCCTGTTCCGTTAACACTACTTTCTCTCTTTCTGGAACACCTCTCCCTCAAAGCATTTGGTTTGACTAGATCGGCTGCTCCCTCTTGGTTCGATCCTGGCTTGCAACTTGTCACAGGAAGGCCTGACTCTATGGGGCTGGGTCTGCCCCCTCCCCCCTCTGATGATCGCAAGGAAATATTGTATTTATTGTCAGCTACCAACTCGTCCCCTACTGTCCCCATTTTTAATTTTTTTTTTAGCTGCCAAGAAGGGGAGCAACTACTCAGTTGCCATTCAGTCTGGCTTTAACCATCCTGGGACAATGTAAGGGATAACGACCCCCCAGGAAATGTCCTACATGATCTGCATAAGTTAATCCCTATACAGGGATGTCTGTGGCCCATTTATATAGAACTCAGCGCCTCCACCTACTCGCTGAATGTGTTGTTTAGAACCAGCTCATCTGCACCAATGGGCATCTGCTCTGGTTACTAGAAGCCAGACTTCTGGTGCCTTTCTCCCCTGTAAGGGACAAGGTGATTTGTTTCCATGGCTGCCGTGCTGATGAGACTCAGTGCCCCATCCGGCCCCAACTTAGCCTCTTTATTTGACACCCTGTCTTCTTAATCTGCTTCCTCTATAACCTCTCCCACAACTTTCTCTGGTTGGCCACTAATTTTGCTGGGTAGACATTAGACATCAACCAGCTTTCTCTTATGCAACCATCCCTATTGGGGCTGGGGACCCGTAAGGTGCTTAGTGATTTGCTTTCCTGGCCGCCGGGCTGAGGAGACTCGGCATCCAATCCGCCACCAGCTTAGCCTCTTCTCCTTCTTTCTGACACCCTGTCTTCTTACCGTGCTTCCTCTCTTTTTCTACAACCTCTTTCACAACTTTCTCTGGTCATGACCCAACCATCCTGGATCAGGGCTGAGAGGGGAGGGGACAATGCCCACTCACCCTGGTTTGGGGTTGTACTCGGGACGGATTTGTGTACACCGACCTGTGGACTTTTAAGACTTTTTGGAGGAAGTCAGCCTTCTCCCTTTTATTTAACTAGTTCGTTTTGTTTTGTTTTGGGGTTATTTTAGTAGGTCGCACGTTCCTGCGTCGGGGGGAGGCGGACCTTCCCCCGACGCCGGAGCTTGCTAACTGCTCGTTGCCTTTTTCCTTTTTTTTTATTTTTAGTGTTTTTTCTGTTTGTTTTTTTAATCTTATTTTAAAGTAGCCTAGTACTAGGCAGTTTTAATACGGCGACTAATGCACAAGTAGGCAGTCGCCAGATGAGCTCTTAAAATTAAAAAAAAGGGGGGGGTTATGGGTTTTTAACAACCTGCCTCAACCCCACCCTCATCTTCCTCACATACCCTTTCTCTTTCTTTTCATGGACTATTAATTTCACTCCAAGCCTAAGGTGGAGCCGCCATGCTGATGGGCTGCCTGGCCATTGGGCAGGAGAATTGGCTTCAAATGGCATCAGCTTGCTTTGCTGGCACCGTATTCACCCCTCACAAAGCGGACTACTGCAAGGAGTGATTAGCGTTTGCGTCCCATAATACTAATAGGGTCACAATGGCAAATGATGAGTTTTTACACAATACTATCCCTCTACTTTCCCATCTAACATTGTCAGAGCTGGTCTCAGGCAGCTCCACAACAGAAAAGGAGCCCCCTCCCTTCTGCTTTCTCAGGGGACCCTCCTAGGAATACGGGTGCAGGGCAGGGGACTACCCCATCACCTCCTACTCTGGAGGTGCTCTTGGGCGACTCCCTCTTACCAGTGGCAGCCCCCCCCCTCCCCACACTTTTATTTCACGGGACTACCAAGAGAGCAGGCAGGCATCCCATAATTCATTAGATAGAGCCACCCCCTTATGGGAGCAAGAGATAACAGGGCCCCTCGGCCCGTGCCCCCTAATGTCCTCCTACTTGCATACTTGATGAGTTTACAGAAGGTCAAGCCAGTTGGTTTAAAAATGCCTTCTGGTTATTCACTCCACTGATGCTCCATCAGAAAAGAGCACTGGCTAACCCGATTGGTAGAGAGCTGAAGGTGACCGTTTTTCGGACGGGAGCCTTCTGTCGAATGCGTTGAATCCCTCCGAGGCGGCCATGTTTAGTACCCTTTGGACACTTGATGGCACACCAGTGAGTGTGATGCCTCACTCTACCATGAGCTTTGTGAAAGTAGTAGTTTATGCGAGGGAACTCGTAGACTGCTCAATAGATGACATCACAGTAGAGCTGGCCAAACATGGAGCGGTCTAGGCCGAACTTGTGATGATCAAACAGGAAAGGGTCTCGAGACCCACCCGTACACTCTTCGTCACGTGCGACAGTGACAGGCTTCCCAAGTGTCTTGGTATTGCTACCACTTGAAGGCATTCGTGCCACTGCCGCGGAAGTGCTACTACTGCCACCGCCTCGGCAATACTAATTGCTCCTGTAGATGTGCAAAGTCGGAGTTACCTGAAGTCTGTGTAAGTTGCTCCAGGGCTGCACACGATAAGTCCAAATCGTGTGTGGCCAGGTGCGTCAATTTCGGAGAGCTGCATCCCGCTTCTCTGAAATAATGTATTGAATATCTCACGAGAAGGAAATCAGGGGGGGGTCAGGCCAGGATCGTCTCTCATTTTGTGAGGCTAAGGACTTGTGTTCATGGCGCGCTTGGCGCTGCCTGGGACGTCATGTCTCAATGTTAAGAAAGACCGTCCGCTCCTGGCCCCTCCAGGCCTACGTGCATGGTCGTTTCTGTGCCCATTCGGAACCCTTCTGCAGGTCTACCCATCCCGGGCGTTACCCTTCTAGAGCTCGCGGCAAAATGGGTTCACACCCAGTTCTTCCCCCAGAGTGACAGTTTTGCGTAAAGCGAAACGGCCGCGCGCCTCGACGAGTCGTTAGACTCACAGGAGGCAACACCCCTGAAGTTGGTCGTGAGGCCACCTTCCACGGTTCCTAAAGCTCCCCCTCCCCCCGACAGGTGGACATCACTAAAGGAGCTTCGTCTCCTACTCCCACACCGAGTGCTAGGCCTGGCTAAGGTTTCGAGGTGTAGGGAAGAAAAGATTTGCAGGGCGAGCCCAACCTCCCCCGATAAGTCTTCGAAGGCAAAAGCAGCTTTGATACATTATCCAACCAACATCGCCTGTAGCTCTGCTTCCGGGAATCTTACGGCCATTCCCGTGAGGGTCTTCTCTTCGAAGATGGCCCTCGCATCTCCTCCGAGTTAGGCCTAAAGGGCATATTCCTTCAATGGAATTGCCGCAGACTCCGGGCCAACGGGAACGAGTTGCGGAAGCTTGTCTAGTCCCGTTTTCCCTTTGCTATCTTTTTGCAGGAGACGTTGCTGTGCACGTGCCTCTTCCCCACCCTCCCGGGGTATAAGGGTTTTGCAACCCCACCATCATGGGATAAGGGCCGGGTAGTAGGATGCGCCATCTACACCCGACATAATGCTTCCGTTCTTCTCTTTGCTTTAGAAACCTTTCAGGTAGTAGCTCTGCAGCTTCACCTGGATATGAGGTATACTGTTATTTCCGCGTACATTCCACCGTCAGCCGACTTCGTTGAGGCGAACTTCCGCATCGTCGTGGCACGGTTGCCAATGCCCTTTCTCTTGCTCGGCGATTTTAACGATAGACAACCCGTCTGTGGAGACTACTCGATCAATCCCAGAGGTCACGTCCTTGTCATCCTGATTGACGATCTCGAGATAGCCGTTGTAAATGTGGATGAGTTTACGCATCTCTGCCCCAGAGCCGCTTCATTTTCCTGTCTTAATCTATCTCTGTATCTCGGATGAATAGCCTGATTTTGGGTGGAGGGTGGTCGATGACCTCCATGGTAGTGATCACTTTCCCATTAAAATATCATTTTCTGGGCTGCTGCCACCTGAGAGCCCACGCAAAGCACCCGCGCAACTTCATCGCCGTGGGCCTAACTATTATTCCGAAAAAGCTCTGGCCGTTTTCCACGCCGACCGCTTCCGTGGTGGTCAGCCGAATGTGAGGCGGTTCTCAAACAGAAGCGTTATGCTTACATGCGCTATAAGTGCCTCTTGAACGATTTCACTATGTGTTAATATCGTGGAGCTAGCGCTAGGTTCGGGTATGTTTCGAAGCACGCCCTGCGCTCTTACTGTATCAGACTGTAGGAAGCGAGTCAAAAGGATTCGTGGCAAGTTCTCGCAGGACAACCCTCCCGTCGACCAGGAGAATAGGACCGCAATCTCGCACCCCGCGTCCATGGCGGAGTCCATCGTGGCAACCTTCTCCGCATTCTCTAGCTGGGATGCTGCTCTGCCAGCATTCAATGCGCGCGTGATGTCCCGGAAGACAGCCAACTGAATTTACTTCCAGAGGCGGAGAACCCTTCAACTACAGGTTTACATTGAGTGAGTTGTGTTCTGCTCTCGCTTCGTGTGAGGACACCGGCTCTGGTCCGTGCAATGTCGCGTACGCCATGCTTTGACACCTGGGTGAGCGTGGCATAGTCTTTCTCTTAGATTTGTTCAGAAGCAACTGGGTAGAGGGTATCTTCTCATACTCCTAGCGAATTGCTACTGTGCTCAATTTTGGCAAACTTCGGTGAGATCACTCTACCTTGGGTTTCCGCCCAATCTTTCTCACCTCCTGCGTGTGCAACTTGATGTAGAAATTGGCAAATGTTCAATTAACCTTTTTTTTCTAGATAGCGGAGGCCACCTGTCTTCTGCAGAGGGCGGCTTCCACAAGTTCCACTCCACGTTGGATGCTCTGCCACCACTGGAAAATGCCGTCGGCGAGACCTTTCTTCCTAGACAGCACTGCTCCACGGTGCTCTTTACTCTGGAGAAGGACTATGATACCGCATGCCGATGCGCTATCATGGAGACACTCGACACGATGGATGCGAGAGGACGTCTACCAATATTTATATATGAAGTTTTTGCGAAATCGTCGATTCAGTGTATGCCTCGGGCTAGTCCTCTCCGGCTCACTGAAGCAGGAAAAGGGTGTCCCACAGGGAAGTCGCCTCGGTGTCACACTCTTTGCCTTGAGGATCGACAGCATCCCTTCGGTGCTGTTAGAAGATGTTCTCGCTACCCTCTATGTGGACGACCTTTCAATCTCCTTTGGCGCGACCCACATGCCAACTCTAGAGGGTCCACTCCACTAGGCATTGAACTACATATTTCGCTATGCCGAAGTACACAGGGTTTGGTTTTCCATGGCCAAGAATAAGGTGGTGTACCTATGCCGCCATTCACAGCTCCACTCTGACCCAGACTTGTTTCCTAATGCGGTTCGCCTGGAAGTGATGGACTCGCACCGTTTCCTTGGTCTTGTATTTGACTGACACCCCACCTGGGAGGCTCACATTCGCAGCCTTAGGGTCTCTTGTACCCGTGCAATGGATATACCTTCATTCCGTGACGTTCTGTGCCTAGGCCGCTGATAGGACTACTGCCTTACTCTCTTATTGATCCTTTGTTCATTCGAAGATCGACTACTGATGCAAGTTTTAGGCATCTGGTAGGTGGATTCGATCCACCATATCAGCCTCCGCCTTCCGCACGTCTCCCCTTGGGAGCCTACTTATCGATGCTGGGGAGATGCCACTAGCTCTGCGCCGTGCACAGTGCCTTATTCGCTGTACCCGCGAGCCCGGTGCCTATGACGCCGAGAGACTCCATTCATACCCTAAGCCCTTTGGGTTTAGGGCTAGGAAACTCCTTCCAGAGCTCGGTATAGCTCTTGAGCTATTGGCGCCCATTGTTCTGCCCAGGACGCCACCCTGGAAGGTACCACCTTTGACCATTTGTCGCCACGCCTCTGCCCCTAAAGCTTCTACAGCGCTGGGAGTATTGCGTTCGGCACTTTTGGAGCACACTTCGTGTCACGCTGAAACCGTTCCACTGTATACGGATGGCTCCAAGTCCCAAGAAGGGTCAGTTTCCACGCCATATCCCCTGTGTTCGAATTCAGCGTGGCTCTGCCAGGCGCTGCGTCTGTATTCACGGCTGAGCTGGTTGCAATACACCGCTCGGTATGGGAGATTACGCGACGTGCCCAGTTCGGAGAGCAGATTGTGATTAATTGTGACTCAGAAAGTGCCCTGAGTGGTCTCGGGGCATTTTAATCTCCGCCTCCCCTGGTTCGCAATATCCGTGATGCTATGGTCTTGGCGAACCGGGTGGATGTTGATATTATCTAGAGCCGGGCTCATGGACATGTGGGAATTGTGGGAAATGAGGGTGCCAAAGAGTCCACAAAGACAGGCGACTCTACCTGCTTTTTGCTCTTCCCTGCACTTACTAAATTGCAGGATTACAGACAGCCATCGGGGCTGTTTGCCTAAGACGATGAGATACGATCGAGGCCAACTTAGTTACCTGCCATTGCACCGGTACTGTTGCCATGGACCTATCCCCTCTCCCCCAAGCTGCGTTGTGCGATCACCAACTTAAACCCCAATGTTGCAACGGATTCTGGTTGCTTTCTTCCGTCTCCGAATAGGACACACCGCCATTTGATGGAGCGCTCGCCTGCGCCTTATTGCGACGACTGCGTTGTTCCCCAGACTGATCGGCACACACTTGTTAAATGTCTAGTCTGGGTGATCTTTGCGCACCTTTCCTGTCTTGGTACTAGAACGAGCAGGGTTGCTACCACTTGTCACTTGTACTCGGGACGGGTTTGTGCACGCAAACTTGTGGACTATACGACCTTTTTTTTTGTAGAGGCGTTTTTTTTTGTAGGTTGCATGTTCCTGCGCCAGTTGGAGAGGGGGCCTACCGCCGACGACGGAGCGCGCTTCCTTCTTGCCCGGTTTTGTTGTTGTTTTTTGTGTCTGCTTTTTTATCGTTGTTGTTTATATAGTTAGTTATTTTTTTAATATAGCCCAGTAGTAGGCTTTGTTGTGTACAGTTACTTATGCCCAAGTTAGCAGTTGCCAGATGTGCCCCCCCCCCAAAAAAAAAATCGGATCCTATGGCCACAAGTGAAACTAATAGGGGGGTCTGCACATAGGGATATGCCTCCAAGCGCAGCCCCACCCTTCGTAGGCTTCGCTGATGAAGATATAACTTAACACACCACGTTGACTGGTGGAGGTGTTCCTGTTTCACCATCGCCATGCAGCCAATGGGCTTCCTCTTTGCCATCTTTGGTGTCACTCTCCGGCAGCTCCACCACTGAAAAGGAGATGGCCCCCACTGTGCTTTCTCAGGGGCCCCTTCAACCACAGAGGAGGCGTTATGTTGAGTTACCCAAGGATTTTATTTCTCGGCCAATTGCAGTCACTCCTTTTCTATCACAGGGGAGGGGCAAGAGAGTAGATTGCCCCAAATTTGTCGCTCTCGGTGAATGTGAGACAAAACTTTGTGTCTGTCGCGCTGTACCTTCATTACTCCTGCAGGCATATATTTAGATATTGTGGGGGGTCGGTATGCCTACCCCCTCTCAACCAATGTAGGTCAGTTTGCCAGCCTGAGATTTGACTGACTGAAAGTACCTCAAATGAGATCCTTGATGCCTTGAGGGGGGGAGGGGTGCACATGGAGGCCCCCCCTTTGAGATTTACATGGTCCTGGATACAATCCAGCTAGTATGGCAGAGGATCTTCAATGGAGCGAATCTGGGCTCGGATCCAAACACAACCCAGATCTGCCCCTGTGCAAGCTTCTCTTCACATGGCTTGATGACCTGATCGATGAGCTGAAGATGTCCTAAATGTGAGTGAGTTTAAATATCACTGCCCGAGAACCACTTCACTTTCCTCTCTTGATCAGTCTGTGCTCTCTGGATGCACGTCCTGATTTTTAGTGGTAGGTGGTAGTGACCTCTTTCCCATTCCACTATTATTTTTCCTGCCGCTAATGCCTGAATTCCCCCTAACCCTCACCACTAGTGATGCTTTGAGTGGGGCTGAAATGACTGATTTCTCTCTCCCAGGTGAGACGTTTAGGGTTGGTAGATGAAGCATGTTCAATCCCAGTGAATCTGCCCACAAAACTTGTGTTGTGAGAGACTGTCTGTCTATTGTGCTGATGGCTGGGCCTATTCCTAATGGTGTGAGTAGCTCCTACACATGCCATCCTTCACATAGCTAATTGCAACACTGCTATCATTTCCTCCTGTCTTCACATTACTCCATATGCACTCTCTCCTCCCTTCTATAGGTCTGGCACTGGGGTACCCATTCCCATAGCCTCGATGAGGAACAGGGTCCCCTTCGCCCTGAGTTCATGAAGGGTTCCACAATGGCTGGTTGGTGTGAAAAACACCACTACTCAATCATCCCCCCCCCCATTAGTGACAACTGGCTTTTCTTGCCTTATGGCTTACCAGTGATTGTCCTCCTGATCTTTATGTGAATTTTAATGTCATGGGGATCTTTTCTACGAACAAGGTTCATATAATGCAATAGTAGTTTAATGTCCATCATGGCCCAGAATTCTTTTCATCCTTTTTTTTGTATTTCTGCTCTTTTTCTATAGTCATTCCTTTTTCTTTGTTCTATTTTTTCCTAATTCTTGCATTGACCCAACCAAAAGTAGAAAAGTACATTTAAGTTTATGGCTTTGTTTGATTTCATGATTGTTGGTAGGTTAGGTTAGGTTTGGCACTGCCTGTTAATGAGAATGGCTATAGTCTAGTGTCGGTCTTTTTAAGGTTTGGGAAGCTGAGGGATTACCTTTTACTGCATTTAGATTTTTTTTTTGTCATGTATGATGATACCTGCATGTAATTCAAGTTTACTCAGGAGCAGGTAAAGATGCACATTCCTTTTCATTTGTATCGTCCCTCGGTTATTGTCACTAATTATTCCCTCTCTTTTCATTCTGGCATCTTGATGGCATTTCATGTTGTCTGCGGATAGACGGATAACAAGATGATTTGCCTCATCCCTGAGCTCTGCTACTTGACTGGGCTGACAGATGAAATGCGAGCAGACTTCCGGGTCATGAAGGACCTTGCAATACATACTCGCCTCACACCCACAGCAAAGCAGGCCTGTCTGCGCAAGTTTGTTCATCATGTGAATGGTGAGTGTAAGGCATGAACATAAGCCTAGGTCAATTTTATATTCATTTGCAGCCTTGTTCTGTTTGGTGGCATTCTTTCTCAATTTAAATGGCCCATTCATCCTTTAGCATGAAAGGCAATTGATTAGACCCTTTCCTAGTTTCCCTCACTTCATCCAGAGTAGTCAAAAATCACATTTTGCCAGAGGTCAAGAGTTGAGTGTATTTGTCTTGTAAGTTTGGGGCATGATGTAGATGTTCCCTAATGCCCAATTGCTCCACTCGGATTATATAGCCTCCATACATTTTCACATCTGTTAAATTTATAATACCCCATCCAGCCACAGCTTAGCCCCTCATTTTTCCACTAATATCTACTTTCTGTACACATCCTTACCTTCCTCACTGCATTTCTGCAAAATGGTTGAATGTGTATCTTGGGCAAGACCCCCTGCTACAACTGAAACCTAGAGGAGAAACATGGCATCCCATTCCCAGTGCATCGCAGGTAGGTACCCTCTTTTGTACAGAAATTTGCTGCATGTTCTCCCAGCCTCAGTGCTTACAATGATAAACCTAACACAAGGAACCTCCACTCCGTGTTCAGGTCTATGGATCTGGCTCCTCTTCCATTGGATATTGTTGTTTGCAACTTCCTAGGATCAGATGACAGCTCTGCTCTCTCTGACCACTTGGGAGATTAAAGGAGAAAGCTTTGATCCTACGGCCTGTGTCGTTATTCCTGCCAACGTTGCCACAATTAAGTGGGGCTGCGCTTTCTCTGAGGCTGTTCAAAGGTAAAAGTGGAGGGAAGCTGTTGCACGCTGTGAGAATTTTATAGCACCTCGGAAGTGGAGGTTCTATTGCAACTTAACCCCACGTGAAATACATCCAAGTGGGGTGGTCCCACTACAGGATTGCATCCAGGTTGTGTCATATCCACCTGGTAATGAGTGACCATTCCTTAACATTATTTCTCTTGCTCTACAAGGTGGCTAGAGTCGAAAAAAACCCCATTGCCTTGCCTGCTTCGGCTTGGCGTCTCCCATTGGAGGTTTGGCATGGTGACCCCGACCTCTTTGAGCAAGATCTGCCACTTTAACTGGCCTACCACACCATCTGTAGGATTTGATCTGAGTCTTCAAACTAGTAGTGGGGAGGCATATACTGCCTGTTCCAGCGGCATCTGCCAGGGCACTCAATGCCCCACTTGGCTGATCCTATGTTGCGGTCAAAGTAGGGCCATTGCAAGTAGGGGCAATAAATTGTTACATAACGGGCATGACTGATTATGTACTCCTCACTTCCCCACTTAATCTTGGTGAAAGGGCTCCCTTCTCACCAACCATGACTGAGAAAGGTGTTTTCCTATTATCCTTTTTTGAGCCACCTTTGGGTAGCTCCACCTTTTCTAAGGAGGCTCTCCCCTCCTCTCCTGTCTCAGGGGCTCCTTGAAGTTTCTCCTCATAGTGTGTGTGTGTTTCCCCCTCTCTGATAGATATGGGTTCAGGGGTTTTCCCCTTACATCCTTGTGCAGAGTTGCCTTCTGATGCACCATCTTTTATAGTTAAAACTCCCGCGGCGATTTGCCTTCCTGGCCGCTGTGCTGACGGGAGTCAACACCCTGTCCAGCCCCAGCTTAGCCTCTTCTTCTTTCTTATGGCCTGTGTTTTTACCCTACTTATTCACTTTCCCTACAACTTCTCCCGCAACTTTCTCCAGTCAGCCTCTAATTTCACCGGGTAGATGCCGACCAGCTTCCTCTCACCAAACTATCCCGGATCGGACTGAGGGGGAAGGAGACAACGTTGCCTCACCCCTGAGCTCCGTCAGTGGTGGTGGGTTTTTAACAACCTGCTTCGTCCCCACCCACACATTCCTCACAGACCCTTCTTTCTCCTTTCCCTGTCTATCAATTCTACGCAGTGCTCAAGGTGGGGCCGCCATGCCGATAGACTGCCAGGTCACTAGGCGGGAAGAGTGGCCTCAAATGGTAGCAGTTGGTTTTGCCGACGCCGTGTTCACCCCTCACAGAGTGGGCTACTGTCCGGAGAGGAGGTTTACTCCTCTCCTATGGATACGGGTGTAGGGGACTCCCTGTCACCCCCTTGTCTGTAGTGGCCCTTGGGCGACTCACTTTTTCCAGCGGCACTCGCCACTTTGCTTTCCAAGGGGACTGCCAAGAAAGCAAGCAGGAGCCCCATAATTGACCTCTCCCGGTAAGAGGGGCTCAATAGGGTCAACCGCCTTAGGGGGGCGTGGGGCGACAGGGCCCATCGGCCCGTGCCCTCTTAAAGTCCTGCACGCATACATATCAGGCTTACAGGTGGTCACTATATGTGACCTCCTCTCTTTCCCGACGGATGCTTGTTCGCTGGCCAGGACAAAATAAAAGGTACCTCGAAGGAGACCTGTAATGTCTTAGGGGGTATGGCTACATGGAGGTTCGCCCTGAGATGGACATGGTTCCTGAGGTGACCCAGCCCCAGACTGTGAAGACTATCCACACGATGAGGGTGAGGGGACGCCTACCAATCTTCATTCTTGAATTTTTGTGAGATCGTCGATTCCGCGTACAGGTGGGGGTAGCCCTTCCCGGCCTAATGAAGCAGGAAGAGGGTGTACCGCATGGTAGAATCATCAGTGATGCACTCCTTGCCCTGAGCATCAACGGCATCACCTCGGTGCTGCTGGAAGATGTTCTCGCTACACTCTACGTGGACGACCGTTCGATCTCTTTTGTTGCAGCCAAATTGCCATCTCTGGAGAATCGACTCAAACAGGCATTGCACCGCGTCTCTCGCTATACCGAAGTGAACAGACTTCGGTTTTCCTTGGCCAAGACTAAGGTGGTGCACTTGGGCCGCTATGCATGGCTCTACCCCGCCCCTGACTTATTTCTAAATTGAGTATGCCTAGAAGCGGTAGATTCACTTCGTTTCCTTGATCTTGTATTTTACCGATGCCAAACAGGAGCCTCATATTCGCAGCCTTAGGATCTCTTGTACCAGCGCCATGCACATTCTTCGTTCCGTGACATTCAACACCTGGGGTGCTGATAGGGCTACTGCCTTACTTTTTTATCGATTCTTTGTTCGTTCGAACTTGACTACATGCACATGTACGCGTGAGCCCTCTTTCCTCTTTCAGTCGCCAACGACTCTCATTGCTTCCCGCAGCCGATCTTGATCTTGCTTATCCCACTGAGAGATGCCTGTCATAACCTAAGCTCTTTGGGTTTACAGCTAGTGAACTCCGAGAACTCGGTGTATCTCTCGACCCAGTGGCGCCTCTGGTTCTTCACAGGACACCTCCTTGCACGGTACCAGATTTGACCATTTGTGGCCATGTCTTTGCAACCAAAGCTTCCACAGCGCAGGGAGTATTACATTCAGGATTACTACTGTGCTACTGTGCTCGCCTTTCGCAAGCTGGGGAGAGATCACTCTACTCCGACCGGTTTCCGCCCAATCTCTCTAACCTCTTGCGTGTGTAAGTTGATGGAGAAATTGGTAAATGTTAGATTAGAATTTTTCATGGACAGCGGAGGCCATCTGTCTTCTGCACAGTGCGGCTTCCGCAAGTTCCACTCCACGTCGGATGCTCTGCTCCGACTGGAAAATGCCGTCTGCGAGGCTTTCCTCCGTAGACAGCACTACGCCATGGTGTTTTTTGATCTGGAGAAGGCCTATGATACCACATGGCGATACGGTAGCATGGAGACTCTCCACACGATGGGGGCGAGGGGACGCATCCCAGTCTTTATATCTGAATTTTTGCGAGATCGTCGATTCCGCGTACGGGTGGGGGGAGCTCTCTCCAGCCCAAAAGAGCAGGAAGAGGGGGCCCGCAGGGAAGTGTCCTCAGTGTCACACTCTTTGCCCTGAGCATCAACGGCATCACCTCGGTGCTGCCGGAAGATGTTCTCGCTACGCTCTACGTGGACGACCTTTCGATCTCTTTTGGCGCGGCCCAGATGCCGACTTTGGAGCGTCGACTCCAACAGACATTGAACCGCGTCTCTCGCTATGCCGAAGCGCACAGGTTTCAGTTTTCTTTGGCCAAGACTAAGGTGGTGCACTTCTGCCGCCATTCACGGCTCCACCCCGACCCAGATTTGTTTCTTAATGGGGTGCGCCTGGATGTGGTGGAGTCGCACCGTTTCCTTGGTCTTGTATTCGACCGACGCCTCACCTGGGAGGCTCATATTTGCAGCCTTAGGGTCTCTTGTACCCGCGCCATGGATATTCTGCGTTCCGTGACGTTCAGCGCTTGGGGCGCTGATAGGATTACTGCCCTACTTTTTTATCGATCCTTTGTTCGTTCGAACCTCGATTACGGATGCGAGTTTTATGCATCCGCAGCCGAGCCTTTATTGTGGAAGGTGGATTCCATCCACCACACCGGCCTCCGCCTTGTGACCGGTGCCTTCCGCACTTCCCCCATTGAGAGCCTGTTGGTTGATGCTGTCGAGATGCCACTCGCTCTGCGCCGCGTGCAGTGCATCACTCGCCTGTACGCGCGAGCACGGCGCCTTCCTCAGTCGCCAACAACTTTCACTGCATCCGCAGCTAATCTCGACGGTGCCTATGCCGCCGAGAGACGCCAGTCATACCCTAAGCCCTTTGGGTTTAGGGCCAGGAAACTCCGAGAGCTAGATATAGCTCTCGGGCCGGTGGCGCCCCTGGTTCTGCCCAGGACGCCACCCTGGAGGGTACCAAATTTGGCTATTTGTCGCCACGCCTCTGCTCCCAAAGCTTGTACTGCGCCGGGAGTATTGCGTTCGACCTTTTTGGAGCACACCTCGTGTCACGCTGGAACCGTGCCAGTGTATACGGATGGCTCCAAGTCCCAAGAGGGGGTCACCTTCCACGCCGTATCCCCTGTGTTTGAAGTCAGCGGGGCTCTACCAGGCGCTGCATCTGTCTTCACTGCCGAGCTGGTGCCAATACACCACTCGGTACGGGAGATTACGCGACGTGCCCGGTTCTGAGACCGGATTGTGATCTATAGTGACTCACAAAGCAGCCTGAGTGTTCTCGGGGCATTGGAATCTCCTCATCCCCTGATTCGCGATATCCGTGACGCCACGGTTATGGCGAGCCGGGCAAATGTCGAGATATCTTCTGCTGGGTTCCTGGACATGTAGGAATTGCGGGGAGTGAGCGCGCCGATGAGGGCGCCAAAGAGCCCGCGAAGACTCTGTGACTGGACCAGCGTTTCGCTCTTCCTCACACCGACTACATGGCAGGAATACGGGCAGCTCTTCGGACTGCTTGGCAAAGAAGAATGGAGACGGTCGAAGGGAACTTAAAGTTGCGTGCCATTGCGCCGCGACTGTTCCCATGGACCTATCCCCCAATGCCGCGACGGCTTCAGGTCGCTTTCTGTCGTCTCCGAGTCGGACACACTCGTGTGACGCATCGCTATTTGATGGAGCGCTCGCCTGCGCCGTATTGCGACGACTGCGTCGTCCCCCAGACTGTTCGGCACATTCTTGTCGAATGTCCCAGTCTGGGTGATCTTCGCGCACGTTACCTGTCCCGGTACCGGGATGGGCGGAGTCGCTTCCGCCTGTCCCTTGTACTTGGGTCGAGTGCGTGCACCATGACTGGTGGACTTGTTGACTTTTTGGGGAAGGCTGGCCTTCTCCCTTTCATTTAACTAGGTTTAGTTGTTTTTGTTATTGTTTTGTTATTGTTATTTCTTTTTATTGTTGTTTCCTGTTCAAATTTTTTAGCGTAGCCTAGAACTAGGCTGCTTAAGTGGGCAGTCGCTGTGATCAGTCGCTGTGATCAGTCGCTGTGGAATGTGATCATTACCGCCTAACAAAGTTCCCTGAGTCCTTTCTGTATTGTAATCTCCACCCCACCTGGTTTGTGGTATCCACGACACCACAATTGCTGTGAGCCCTGTTTATGTTGAGATTATCTTCTGCTGGGTTCTTGGACATGTGGGAATTGTGGGGAATGAGGGTGCAAAAGAGCCCACAAGGACTGGGTGACCAGACCAGCATTTAGCTCTTCCTCACACTGATTACATGACAAGAATCAGGGCAACCACCCTGTCTATTTGCCAAAGAAGTTGGGAGCCAACTGTGTCTTTGTGCTGTGACTGTTTCGCTTGACTTAACCTCTAATGCCATGATGGTTTCAGTTTTCTTTCTGTCATCTCTCGAATTGAGCACACTGGTGGGTTGCACTGCCATTTAATGGTGCACTTGCCTGCACTTTGTGACAACTGCATTCTTTCTCCCCTAGATTGTATGGCACATTTTTCTTGATTGTCCTATTTTAGGTGATCTTCGCACACGTTGTCTCCCAGTATTAACATGAGCTAAGGTGTTACTGCTTGCCTCTTGTTCTCGGGCTGGCTTTGTGTACACATACTTTTGAATGTTCAGACTTTTTGCTTCATTTTATTTTTCCATCTCTTTTATCTCTGTTATACATCGCATGTTCCTTCACTGGGGTGAGGTGGGCCTGCCCCCTTTGTGGAAGTGTGCTGAGTTTTTTCTTTTGTTCATTAAACCTGATGGGTGTTAAAAGCAATGGAAATAACGAACCAAGTTCGTTATGGATATGTAATACTTATGTAATTACTAATAAAGTTAAGTGGACCACACAATATAGTATTGATACGAACCTTGCACTGTAGGAGACATGTGACACACCAACACACACTCAGGCTGGTCGTAACGCTTGCCTGTTAAACCTGATGGAGTTCGGCCAGGAAATTTGGTTTGTTATATCTGAAATTCGTTATATTGAGGTTTGTTATATTGTTGGTTTACTGTATATATATTTTTTTAATTGAGCCTAGCACTAGGCTGTAAGGTGATTATGTTGACTTTTGCCATAGGCAATCGCCAGATGGGCTCTTAAAAATATCTTGTATTTTAGTTATTTTATTATATACCTTACATATATTTTAGTTCTTCTAACTTTCTCTTATTTTAGGAACTTTTTCCAGAATATTATAGCAATAATGTCCTTGTTTGTTTACATTTGCAAAGAAAATAGGAAAAAATCTTGCTAAAAATTCCTAAATTTGTGATATTGTTTTCCCCCTCAAAATAGAATAAATTTCTATTATTCACTGTGTATAATAGTTAATGATATGGCACTTAATCAGATTTTGAAGAATGGATTATATTTAAGGAATCAGATTTTAGAGAAGTTTCTCATTATTTCTTATTCTTAAAACAATTAAAATCATTGGTGAACAAGGGTTTTTTTTGTTGTTTTTTGGCTTTTTTTTTGTTGTTTTTTGGCTTTTTTTTTGGCCTAGGTATTGGAAGGATTTTTGAGTAATTGATGTGCTGAATTGGTTCTAACTTTTTGAGATGATTGAACCCCCCTACCCTCCCTATTTGAGAAATCAACTTTTTCATCCCTCTGAACTGTCATTTTCACTATATATATTAGTTGGTTGCTAAAATGATTTTTAGGTATTAACCCATTAAAGGCCATAATTATTCTGTAATGAATTTTAATTTTATCTTGGCAGATATTTTCTCCAGAAGACCTTAGAATAACGTTACAACCATTGAATAATTAATTAATAATCTTGGGCCTAAAAGATGGCATCCCATTTTAGGGACATTGGCCGTCACATATAGTTTTTAGGATAAAAAGAGTTAAAAGTTTCAGATTTGTTTATTTCTACTTTTCTATGAAGAACAGAAATGTAAACAAACTATATATCAAGATGAAATTATGTTTCAATTCTTTTCATAATGTAGACGTAATAATGAACAATGGAAAATAATAAACCAACTGGCATAATGAAAAAATAGTGAAATAAATTGAAAAAGGGAAAATATTTAGTTTTGGAACAGAATTATATCGTTCACGCATAATAAAGGCCCTTCTTGATAAGTATGGTCATGGTGAATTGCTGTAGTTCAATATTATTTAGTGTGGAAAGTTGCAAAGCACAGATCATGGAGTGGAACATCACAATGACTGCAAATTCTCTTTGCTTTCTTCCCACACAATGCACAGCGACGTTGTGTCCAAATTGGCATCACAAGGTGATTTCCTTGATCAAACCTGATATCTTCACTTACTCTTCCTCCCAAAAGCCTACTTCTTTGTCGGCCAGGGCGTTTACGGCTTGATGGAGAAGGCTTTGAAACATAAGCCAAAACAATTTTCGTTCTTGCATCTAGCAGGGAGAGTGTCTCACCTGGATTTGCATGTTGATAAACCCCCCCAAGTTCACAATAGCAATGTCAAGCAGTTGCGTAAACAGTGGGAACCACCATTTCTTCCCACATATTCTGACCCTATATAAGGACACTTTTTTGTCTAGTAGGTCTACCCCTCCCATTGATATGTTGTATTCTGAAATAACTTTTGGGATTTGCTCTCCTATTTCCTTTTTGAGTTTCTGAGAATAGCGTGTAGCAGTACCAGTTGGGAAGACCTGACTGTAATTTGTAGCAACTGCAACTGCAGTGTTGTCATGCCATTTTGTGACTAAAATTTCATTGCTAGAATCAAATCTATAGTCTATTAACCCTCTTTCTGTTATTTTCTCCATTACTTTAGATGGCATAAGTGGACATTTTTTTGTACGATTTTCACAAATTGTGCCAGTTTCCTTCAAACTCCTATCTCCCAGTTCTTTTAAGGTATCAATGCTTGTAAAGAAATTATCAAAAAAGATTTCGTGATTTGCAGCTTCAGCTTCAGGAATTACTGCTGTTAGGTTATTTATAACCCTCATTCCTAGAGGTCCACTGTTAGGTTCACTGCCCTTACCAAGATATGGTGAAAAGTTGTATAGGTATCCATCTGAACCACAAAGACACCAAAACTTGTAGCCAAATTTGATTGGCCTACCCCTCAAACATTTTAGCAGAATGCTTTCCATAATACCTTATCATCATTTCATCGATTGACAAATGAGAATCAAAAATGTCAAATTTCTGAAAGTTTTCTCTTAGAGCATCTAGATATGGTCTCAGCTTAAACATTTTATCATTTTTATCAATGTTGGCATTGTCATTCAAGTGAAGAAACCTTTTTATTTACTTGAACCTTTGTCTCGACATAGCATTGTAAACAAAGGGCACTCCTGCATCTGGCGATTGCTCTCAGTACATATTTTGTTGAAGTTTATAGTACCCACTAAACAGAATAATTCCTAGAAATATTTTCATCTCTTCAATGTTGACAGAAAAATTAGGATTATTTTTCTGCTTAGCATATGTCATACTCTGCTCAACAATAAACTTCAATAACTCATCAGTCAGAAATTCTTCAAAAATGTTACAAATGCTCTTACCCTGCAACATATCTAGTTTGTCATAACTATTTTGAGAGGGCAGATTCATTACACCTTTATATTTTGGAGAACATTTTTTCCATTTGGGAATCAAACTGGTGTCAATTTTTCTACGCTTACCTGAAGGAGGTTAGGTTGCGGAAACCCTAGTTGATTGAATTTTTTCACCATCATTGTTGTGAACAATCAACTTCAGTCTACCTGCAACATCTTAAAGAATGCTTTCTTCGGGGAGGTTTTCATCATTGATAGCTTCATCATCTGTCATTTCATCTGGACTTGGAGGAATAATTGCAACCTCCACGTTTTCATTCCATGCTTCATCTGGCAACTTCATTAGTTGTCAATAAGGATCTTCGTTTCATAATAGTAAAGAGTAGGCCTCTGAAAAAGAAATAATAACATCACATACCAAGATTTCATCTTGGAATGTGATTATATATATATATATATATATATATATATATATATATATATATATATATATATATATATATATATATATATATATATATATATATATATATATATATATATGATATTATATGTACATATATAAATAATATATATATAAATCATAAATGTTGGAGATTACTAATAAAAGGCCTAATGTGTTAATTTTGCATTAAATAATTATAAATGATAACAAACAAATGACTAGATCATTTAGATCAAATTGCCAATATCTGGCCAATGTCCCAAAAATGGGACACAAAATTATAAACAACACAATACTTTTACATTTTATATTTTACAAATCAGTTGATACTTTTCTCGTGTTCTCTTATAACTAATGCACACCATTAACACAACCGACCTTCCTCCTATGCAGATAGTGAGGAACTGAGGGCATTCATGCGTTAGCGTGTCTTCTCACAAAAAATTGCGCGACTTTGGCGCCATCTGGTGATAAAAGTTGTCAATCATATACGATTATTTTTATGGGATACTTTGATATGATTGTGAAATACATTCTGAGAAATAAAAATAAATAATTAATCATTCCTGCAATGATTCTACCAACCTAATAAATGATGTCCCAAAAATGGGACATTGGCCATTAATGGGTTAAGTCATCTAATTTATATAATATATGAAATAAATTTTGCTTTCATTTTAATTATAATATAAAGCATTAGAAGTTCATTGACAAAAATTGCAATCACATTGACTAAGCGTATTCACTATTCAAGTAGTAACAATGGCTCCTTGAAAAAAATATGATTTGCTTTTGTGGTTCGCCGGTACAATCACATTGTAGTCTCCTGCACTAGTTTGGCTCTATTTTCCATTTTTCTCCATCACCTTTATTTCCTGATGAACCATTTTTCATGTTTCTCGCTAAAATCACCAAGATTTTCTGGAAATCTGTTTGTGTCTATTGAAAAGTGTACCTTTTGGCTTATATTAGCACTAATCACTAACTCTATATCATCATCATCATCATCACTAACTCTATATCATCATTATCATCATCACTAACTATATTTTAAGAAGGGGATTTTTTTGAGTATTTGAATAATAATTTCATCTTAGTTTGGTTATGACTTATGTTTTTTATCAAAGTTATTTCTAATAATTCTTTTATAATATCAAATAAAAAAATGATGAAGTTCAGAAATAAATATAAGTATCAAAATTTTGTGAATTTTTTAAAACCCAAAGAATTACAAATGGTCAAGTTCAGAAAATTTCTTTTTATATATCTTCTATTCTTCTTTAACTATATTTTAGCAATGTGATATTTTGAAAGGGGGAAAATTTAGTTTAGAGTTTCTTTTTAAAATTCTAATTGGTGAAGTTCAGAAAATTTATAAAAATTGAACCATGGGTACTTTTTTTTAGATTTTAAATTTTAATCTTAGTAGCGAAGCTCAAGCTCTCCCCGTAGGGGGGAGTGGTGAACATTGCCTGGTATTTTATAATTATTGTACTTTTTGCTCTAATTTTTTCTGTTTGCTTTTTCGTTACCCCCCAAATTCTTAATATAAGAAATAACTACACAATGAAAAAGCTTCAACATCATTCCTAATTTTGGAAAATTAGAATCTGTGAGTTTACAAATTTAAGGACCAGTAAATATTCTTGCTCCTAGTTTTTTGTACTCAGTCCATGGAATGACCTGAGAATGTATTTGAATCAATCTCTGTGCTTCTCCTCGTCCCTAACAAATTGCTTCATCAGTCCAAGCTCGCTATTGATTGGATGGAGTGAAGTGTTTGTTTTAAACCAATGATCTTGCTTTGGCTATTGTGTTCTCAAATTTTGATTGACTTCTACGGCATGCATTTAACATAAAGATGGTTGTATTCCTACATCCCTACCAGAAAATCACACAAGAGGGGGATTTTCACTCTTTTTAACTAAAGTAATTTTTCAGATAATCCTGAAGCCAAGCAGATATTAAGTGACTGGGGCTTGACATTGATGGATCATTCTATCGAGTTGGAAGCGAGGGTCGTCGCTCCCGAGCAAATCATTTTTGGCAGTCGAGAAATTGAAGGATCTCCCAATGCAGACTGGAGCCGGGAATCCTCTAGGGAGAAGGTCATTTCCCCGGTGAGGACTTTTTAACTTTGTAATATGCCCCTGTGTGGGGGGAAGAATACTGATGCTGGTCTACCCTGCAAGTGGGTTCAAATTCATGTTTTGGTTACATGTCCACTTTAGCATATGGGGTTCAAGAAGTTTGCTATTTTTTTGTTGTTTTTCAACCAAATTGCGCTTGTTTTTTAAAGACTGCAGTGTGACATTGGATCTGTACCACTGGTTTGGGAGCCAAATTAAAAGTTAACCCAAAGTTACAGTTCATCCAGCAAGTAACCATACTCCATGATGTCTTTGATGTTTCCATTTGGGTAGCCTGTAGTTCAGATATTTGGTATAGCAAACATTCCTTTTCTTTTCCAATCTTTAAAAAAAACTTTGGTCAATAAGTCCTTTCTTTTTTAATAGCTAATTTCTTTATCTCATTCCAACTTTGTAATTTTTTTCATTCAGTGCTTTCTCTCTTTACATTGTATCTTGAAAGTACCAGAAGAGATCATCCCATTAGTAATTTCCATGGCTGGATGATCTAATTAAGGGTATGCATTTGATAATTGTTGCTTAAATATTGGCACAATGCTGCAATAATGGGGAGATGTGCATTTTGCTTTTAAGGAATTTATTACTTTTTGCCCCAGGGCAGTTATCTTGTCCAGTCTGCATCCCTTAGAAAATCTTTCCCTGCACTATGTCAGTCTCACTGGTCTCTAGATGAGGAATTGTTTTGTGTTTGTGGAATTTGATGTTTGGACAGTGTTCTATTAAGTGTTTGGTGTTTGTTTGGTTGGATTTATTTTGTTAATTGTTTGTGGCACTAGGGATGGGTGGTGTATATGTTCTTCACCTTTTTTATATGTTGGGTGCCATGAATGGTGTAGGCCATGAATGGTCTTTTGCAGTCTCCTTCTTTTCTTATGTTCTTATGTACTGAGTTGTATAGAGGATTGGGAAGACGTTTTTTGACAAATTGGGTGCAGATATTTGTGATATCCATGTCGAGGTAGGTAAGGAGTGTAGGGAGGAGTATTGTGAGAAAGGTGTAGTCTACATTTTTCTGGGTAGAGAAGGTTTGTTTTGAGAACTTGGTATGAATGTGAGGTGTTGATTTTCCTTGCCTAAAATTATGTGCAAGTATGCTTAGGAGAGAATCAATGGAGAGTATTTTTGTTTTTGCTTCTAGGTGATTATTAGGGTGGATTGGGTGCATCTTGTGATTGTATGCTTCTTTTGTTTTTGTGTGATGTGGAGTTTGTTGACACAGGAAAAGCAAAGTGTTGATTGCCACAGATTTATTTTGCTAAAACATGATTTTAACATCCTTGTCCTTTTTCTGACCCCAGAGGGATGAGATATTTTTAACATTCATGCTATGGTTGTGATGAAACTTCATGGGAAGGTTCTCATAAGGGAAAATTGACATTGGGTAGCATATTTTGGGTAGACGAGTAAAGGCTGTTCTACTCCTTTTTTTGCTACTGTTATAGTGTATTTAGTGGACATTGCCTGCCATTGAATTTTGGTGGGTGAGGATTGCAAGAACTTTTTCACCCTCAAAGTGCTCTAGGTTCTGCATGTCAAATTATCAGGCAGCTTTGTTTTTCGTAATAACAGAGTATTTATTTGTTCAAATTAAGATATGTACCCACTTAATAATGGCAATATCTGCCTGCACATACTGTAGTAAAATAAATTAGATCTGCGCAGCTGTAAACAAACGGCGGCCATTTTTGTGAAATGGCAACAATTTTACCGTCCTAAATTATTAGGCAAGTGCCGAATGGAAGTGTTATTATGGGTCCAAAACGTGATTTAACATCAAATGAGAAGACCACCATTGTCTCAGAGCTTGGAAAAAGAAAAATGAAACTGGTAATATCAAAGATCCTGGGAGATCATCGAACTGTGAAGAAATTTGTGGAGTCTTCTGCTGTCCGCTTGAGGGCTGACAAGGGTACTTTGAGATTTATTTCCAGGCGTACCATGTCACGTATAACAAGGGAAGTAGTGAAGAACCCGGGTCTGACTAGTCAAGAAGTGTTTAAACATTGTGGTAGGGAAGATATTTCTAAATCTACTAGGTGTCGCCTCCTGAAGCAGGTAGGCAAGAATGTAAAACCTGTTACAAGGCCCCCTCTGAAGGCTGTTCATAAGCAAAATAGTCAAATGGGCAGAAGACTACATGAAGATAGATTTTTCAAAAGTCAAGTCCCCTTTACTGACGAATGCTGTGCTACCCTAGATGGACCAGATGGGTAGAGTAAAGGATGGATTGCAAATAGCAGAAATCGTCCTCATTCTTTGAGATGCCTACAAGGCGTGAGGTGGAGTCACGTTTTGCCTTTTTGGAAGACAATTTTAAGGCATGGTTGAAGAAGTAGAAAGTTTCATTAAAGAAAACGCTGATATTCATGCAAGATAATGCGCCTTCCCATGCAGCTAAGAAATCTCTGGAATACCTACAAAAATTTGGCTTCTCTGGACACTTTGATGAAGTGGCCAGCATGTTCACATTACTTAAACTTGATTGAAAATCTATGGAGTGTTCTGAAGAGGAAGATATATCAAGATAGATGGCAGTTTTCAATGAAAGATGCGCTCTGGGAAGCTATTGTAGATGCTGCTGACAGTATTACCCCATATGACAAATTGAATAGATAAATGCGTCAGGGATTTTTTTTCATGTGGAGGATCATACATCCATCATTAATAACTTTATGATGTCATATTTCTTTTATTATTTCAATTCAAACATATTATTATGCTCATTATAAAGTCTGTTATGATTATATTTGTTGTTAAAGATTAATTGTGGCATTAAATAAAAGTTTGTTTTTTGCCTAATTAGCATTTTTATTACACCTACCTAATAATTTAAGACGATAAAAATGATGCCTATTAACAAAAATGGCCATTGTTTCTTTACATATGGGCAGATCAGATTAATTTTGGTGCAGTACATGCAGATGGGTATTATCATTCAGGGGAAAAATATCTGGATTCAACTGAATAAATACTGTTATTAAAAAAAAAGAAAGCTGCCTAATAATTTGACACGCAGTGTAATCTTGGATAATTAAAAATGTCTCCTTCAAGACACCAGAAATAAAAGTGATTTGTTTTTCTTAAGAGTCATTAACATTTCATTTTATTATTATTATTCTTCTTCCTTTAGGTCTTTGTACATACTACTTACATCTGCCTGTTTACTTTTCCTAATAAAAAGGTACTCATGCCAGGAATGGGTCCCCCTCTATTTTTTATTTCAGGAAATCCTTAATTAGTATTATTATTATTATTTAGGTCTGACATTTTGTTCTTTTTCTTTCCAGGTGGATCTGAAAACTAATCTTTGGCTCATCTTGTATGTTGCCAGAGATGAATCAAAGGTGATGAAATTCTTGGAAACACTGCGCCAAGTGACCAACTCCATGGGCATATTTGTGGGAAACCCTAAAATGCTTCGTCTTCCCAATGATACCACTCAGGCTTATGTCAATGCACTCCAGAAAAATTATCACCCTAATGTATGCCAGATTGTTTTATTGTTTTATTTTATGAGGCTTAATGGCCTTTTCTACAGTAGTGGGTCTAGGTCTATCTAGCCATTGGAAAGTATGAGGAGAAAGTAGACAGCCAAAAAAATGGTAGCCTCTTTGCCATCATGCTAAAGGATTGAGTATTGGTTTTTGTTAAGAGCAGGAGTTGGGGAAAAAAAAGGAAAATTTAAAAAAAAAGAGAAAATATATAGACTAAGGCACTTTTGTCATAGGGATTGAAGTGGTATCACAAACCCCAGTTAGTTAGTCAAGTTAATCTCTGTTAAAGTGTGGATTGAGTGGGAGTCTAGACTGATGAAAAAAGAATTTGGTGGTGGGTTTACCACCAAATCTGCAATCACATCTAAGATGCTTATTATTTCCATTGAAGATCTACATTTTAATGTGGTAGCCGAACCAGAATGTGAGGGTAATAAGTGACAAGATAGATTATTATTATGTTTAAGGAACAGATTAAACTGCTACAACAGTCCAAACAAACTTTATTAAGACAATATAGAAAGGGTAGTGTGTTTAAAAGAGGGAAATTGCAGATTTTTGCATTATGAGATTACCATGAATAGGAAGTGAGAATTTGTGTGTGATAAATTGTGATCAAGTGTTACTTGAAGTAGTAGGCCTCAAGAGGGAGGAAGGACTGGACCGTGTGTTATTGAATGAGGCGTGGCATGATGTAATGGTTGGATATGAATATGTGATCTTGAGAATTGAGGGTAAGTTGATTTGCATGAAACCTTCTATAGTTGTGTTCTATATCAACCCTGCAATGATTTGTGAAGCTCAGAACCTCGTAAGGGGCGCGGCGATTTGCCTTCCTGGCCGCCGGGCTGACGGGATCCAACGCTCCGTCCGGCCCCAACTTAGCCTCTCTTCCTTCCTTCAGATTGCCTGTATTTCTCCCATACCTCGCCGCTTTTCATACAACCTCTCCCACAACTTTCTCTGGTCAGCCTCTAATTTCACAGGTTAGATGCTGACCTTCTTCTCAAGCCAACCGTCCCGGATCGGGGCTGAAGGGGAAGGGGACAACGTTCCCTAACCCCTGAGCTCCTCCGGTTCGGGATGGGTTTTTTTTAACAACCTGCTTCATCCCTACCCATACCTTCCTTACATCCCCTTTTCTTCTCCTCTTCACAATCTATCTTTATACGCCGTGTTCAAGGTGGAGCCGCCATGCCGATGGACTGCCAGGCCACCAGGCGGGAGGGGTGGTCCTGAATGGCGGCGCCTGGCTCTGCCAGGCCTGTAAGCACCTCTTGCAGTGCGGGCAACTGTGAGAGGTGATTAGCTATTGCGTCCCGCAGAAAATTTAGGGTCACCATGCCCAATGATGCACAACCTAAAAAAAACAAACAACCCTCAACTTCCCCTTGCTCATCAACGGAGCCGCCCTCGGGCAGCTCCACCGAAAAAATCGAGGTCCCCTTCCCCTGTGCTTGCGCAGGGGACCCTCCATACTTCTTTAACCGGAGAGGAGGCTTACTCCTCTCCTACGCCCACGGGTGAAGGGGACTCCGACTCACCCCCTTCTCTGGAGGTGCTTTCGGGCACCTTCCTATTTCCAGCGGCAGTCCCTCCTTTTCTTTCTAAGGGGACTGCCATGAAAGCCAGCAGGCAGCCCATTGCCGACCGCCCTTCGTGTAAGCGGCTCGGTAGGGCAAACCCCCTTAGGGGGGAGAGGGAGGCCAGGCTCCTTCGGTAGCTTCCCTCAAAAGAACGGCTGGCAAGAATATTAAACCTTGCCGGGGTCAAGGCCTCTGCCTCCCCACACAAGACTGGTGACGGTGCCAAGGGGACCTGCGATGTCCTGGGACAGGATGGCCAACTGGAGGCCCCTCCTGTGATAGACATGGTCCTTGAGGAAACCCAGCCTCAGACTGTTGGGCTTTCCATGGGGGAGAATCCGGGCTCGGCGCCACGCTTCGAACCCGAATCCGCCCCTATGCAATGTCCTCCTCAAACGGCTGAGGGCTCCGAGGCAGTACAAGGAGGGGAGGGATCTCCTCCAACCAGTGCCCCTGCGACCACCAGGACCTTCTCCATTTCGGAGAAGGACCTGGCTAAGGCCTGTCCATCTGGCCTAGGGGCTCCTATCGGCGGAGGTGAGAAGCGGGTTCATTCCCCGCCCTCATCTCCAAAAAAGAAAAAAAACGAAAAAGACAAAGACGAAGACTCGGGGCTCCTCTCCATCCGTCGGGGGCTACGGGGACGGATGGGTCTGCTGCCACTTTGGCAAGCTACCAAGCCAAGATCGGCACATCCGGCCCCTCTGCATTCCCGGTTGCGGAGCCCCTGACTAAGACCGAAAGTGCACAGGGCGGAGTCTCGATGACATCGGAGCCCCTATTTCGGAGGTTACCTGGCGTTTTCGAGGCCGCTGGCTTCAAACGCTTCCTCGTTTTTCGATCGACTGATGCTACCATGTTGGGCAAGGGCAACATGATCCATCAGAGGAGAGGATTAGCTAGTGCAATTGGTAGAGAGCCGAAGGTGACCCGTTTCTCGGACGGGAGCCTTCTGGCGAATGCGGCGAATCCCGCCGAGGCGGCCAAGATAAGTGCTCTTCGGACACTTGATCTCACCCCGGAGAGTGTGACGCCGCACTCTACCATGAACTTTGAGAAAGGAGTAGTTTATGCGAGGGAACTCGTTGACTACTCCATTGAAGACATTACCTTAGAGCTGTCCGACCATGGGCCGGTCAAGGTCGAACGTGTGATGAGAAAACAGGGAGGGGCCTCGAGACCGACCCCTACACTCTTCGTCACGTTCGACTGTGACAAGCTCCCTGAGTCGGTGCGTGCTGGTTGGTACATCTACCGCGTGAAGGCATTCGTGCCACTGCCGCGGCGGTGCTATTACTGTCACCGCTTCGGCGCCATACAAATCGATCTTGTAGACATGCAAAGTCGGGGTCACCCGAAGTCTGTGTAAATTGCTCCAAGGCCGCACACGATAAGTCTAAATCATGTGTGGCCAAGTGTGTCAATTGCGGAGATCCGCACCCCGCTTCTTCGAAGCAATGTTGTGCATATCTCCTCGAGAAATAAATCCTGGCCGTTCAGGCCCAGGATCGAATCTCATTACGCGAGGCTAAGGACTTGGTCCTGGCGCGCCCGGCTCTGCCTGGGACGTCATATGCCTCAATAGTTAGAAAGGCACCCTCTGCTCCTGGCCTATCCAGGCCAACAAGCACGGTTGTTTCCGCGCCCATTCGCAGCCCTTCTGCGGGCTCTACTCAACCCGGGTGCTCTCCTGGTAAAGCTGGCGGCAATAAGGGTTCATACCCAGCCCCGGCTAAAACCCCTTTTCCCCCAGCGTGACCGTTTCCCGTAAGGCGAAACGGGCCACACGCCTCCACCGAGTCGTTAGACGCACAGGGGGCAACATTCCTGAAGTTGGTCGCAAGACCATCTTCCGTGGTTCCTAAAGCTGTCCCCGAAAGGAGGACAGTAACAAAGGAGCTTCGGCTCCTTCGCCCACGCCTAAAGGTGGAGCGAGTGGCTCGGACACGGTGGTTCCTCGAAAAGAGAGCCCCCCGCCTCCGAAGCTGCAACGCCCGCCTAAGGTTTCGAGGCGGATGAAGGAAAAGACTTGCATGGCGAGCCCAACCTCCCCCAATAAGTCCTCGAAGGCGACAGCGATAACAGCGCCCGAGGTTCTGCCAACTGGGAGGAGCTGCGGAGGCTCGCCTCCTCCCGTTCCCCGTTAGCTATCATTTTTGAAGGAGACCATGCTAGGCGCGTGCGCCCTGCCCTCCCTCCTGGGGTATAAGGGTCTTGCGACCCCCACCACCAAGGGATGGCCTGGCTGGGGGATGCGCGGTTCTTCCTTTCTCTTTAGATACCTCCTTTCAGGCAATGGCTGTGCAGCTGCACCTGGATAGGAGGTATACTATCATTTCTGCGTACATTCCACCGTCAGCTGACTTCACCGCATCGTGGCACGGTTGCCGAGGCCCTTTCTCTTGCTTGGAGACCTGAACGGCAGGAATCCTCTCTGAGGAGATTACTCAATAAATCCCAGGGGACAAGTCCTTGCCGATCTGATCGAAGAGCTTGAGATGGGTGTCCTAAACGTGGATGAGTTTACGCAACACTGTCCGAGAACCGCTTCATTTTCTTGCCTTGATCTATCTTTGTGCTCTTCGGATGCACAGCCTGATTTTGATTGGGGGGTGGTCGATGACCTCCATGGTAGTGATCACTTTCCCATTCAAATATCATTTTCAGGGCAACTGCCGCCTGAGAGCCCACCTCGGTGGTGCTTGGTGCGGGCGTGGTTTCCTGCATTTCAGGAAATGACTGAATTCTCTATCTCAGTCGTGGAGTTTAGGTCGGTAGATGAGTCCGTTGAGTTCTTCTCCGGCAACCTCTTCGCCGTGGGCCTGACTACTATTCCTAGGACGTCTGGCCGTTTTGCACGCCGACCACTCCCATGGTGGTCGGCCGAGTGTGAGACGGCCCTCAAACAGAAGCGCTATGCGTACATGCGCTATAAGCGCCGCCCGAACGATTTCACTGTCGCTGAATTTCGTCGGGCTAGGGCATCGTCCTTTCTCTTAGATTTGTTCAACAGGATCTGGTTGGAGGGTTTTCTCCGAGATTCCTGGCGAATCGCTACTGTGCTCGCCTTTCGCACCCGGGGAGAGATCACTCTACTCCGACCGGTTTCCGCCCAATCTCTCTAACCTCTTGCGTGTTCAAGTTGATGGACAAAGAAGATGGGAGACGGTCGAAGGGAACTTAAAGTTGCGTGCCATTGCGCCGCGACTGTTCCCATGGACCTATCCCCCAATGCCGCGGCGGCTTCAGGTTGCTTTCTGTCGTCTCCGAATCGGACACACTCGTGTGACGCATCGCTATCTGATGGAGCGCTCGCCTGCGCCCTATTGCAACGACTGCGTCGTCCCCCAGACTGTTCGGCACATTCTTGTCGAATGTCCCAGTCTGGGTGATCTTCGCGCACGATACCTGTCCCAGTACCGGGATGGGCGGGGTCGCTACCGCCTGTCCCTTGTTCTTGGGACAGATTCGTGCACACTGACTTGTGGACTTGTTGACTTCTTGGGGGAGGCCGGCCTTCTCCCTATTATTTAAGCAAGGTTTGTTTGTTTTTTTTTGTTGTTTTTTTTGCATTTGTTTTGTTTTTTGTTTGTTTTTTTTCTTTAGTTGCACGCTCCTGCGCCGGGGGGACCTCTCCCCGACGCACCAGCTTGCTTCCTTTCCCCCTTTTGGGGTGTTGTTTTTTTTTTCTCTTTAATTTCATTTTAAAGTAGCCTAGAACTAGGCCAGTTTTAATACGGCGACTAATGCCCAAGTAGGCAGTCGCCAGATGAGCTCTTTAAAAAAAAAAAAAAAAAAAAAAAAAAAAAAAAAAAAAAATTGATGGAGAAATTGGTAAATGTTAGATTAGCCTTTTTCCTGGACAGCGGAGGCCATCTTTCTTCTGCAGAGTGCGGCTTCCGCAAGTTCCACTCCACGTCGGATGCTCTGCTCCGACTTGAAAATGCCGTCTGCGAGGCTTTCCTTCGTAGACAGCACTACGCCACGGTGTTTTTTGATCTGGAGAAGGCCTATGATACCGCATGGCGATACGCTATCATGAAGACTCTCCACACGATGGGGGCGAGGGGACGCTTCCCAATGTTTATATCTGAATTTTTGCGAGATCGTCGACTCCGCGTACGGGTGGGGGGAGCCCTCTCCGGCCCAAAGGAGCAGGAAGAGGGTGTCCCGCAGGAAAGTGTCCTCAGTGTCACACTCTTTGCCCTGAGCATCAACGCCATCACTTCGGTGCTGCCGGAAGATGTTCTCGCTACGCTCTACGTGGACGACCTTTCGATCTCTTTTGGCGCGGCCCAGATGCCAATTCTGGAGCGTGGACTCCAACAGGCATTGAACCGCGTCTCTCGCTATGCCGAAGTGCACAGGTTTCGGTTTTCTTTGGCCAAGACTAAGGTGGTGCACTTCTGCCGCCATCCACGGCTTCACCCCGACCCAGATTTGTTTCTTAATGGGGTGCGCCTGGATGTGGTCGAATCGCACCGTTTCCTTGGTCTTATATTCGACCGACGCCTCACCTGGGAGGCTCATATTCGCAGCCTTAGGGTCTCTTGTACCTGCGCAATGGACATTCTCCGTTCCTTGCTGTTCAGCGCTTGGGGTGCTGATAGGGCTACTGCCCTACTTTTTTATCGATCCTTTGTTCGTTCGAGTTTTATGCATCCGCAGCCGAGCGTTTATTGCGGAAGACGGATTCGATCCTCCACACCGGCCTCCGCCTTGTGACCGGTGCCTTCCGCACTTCCCCCATTGAGAGCCTGTTGGTTGATGCTGGGGAGATGCCACTCTCTCTGCGCCGCGTGCAGTGCATCACTCGCCTGTACGCGCGAGCCCGGCGCCTCCCTCAGTCGCCAACAGCTTTCACTGCATCCGCAGCTGATCTCGATGGGTCCTATGCCGCCGAGAGACGCCAGTCATACCCTAAGACCTTTGGGTTTAGGGCCAGGAAACTTCTTCGAAAGCTAGATGGAGCTCTCGGGCAGGTGGCGCCCCTGGTTCTGCCCAGGACGTCACCTTGGAGGGTACCACATATGGCTATTTGTCGCCACGCCTCTGCTCCCAAAGCTTGTACGGCGCCGGGAGTATTGCGTTCGTCCTTTTTGGAGCACACATTGTGTCACGCTGGTACCGTGCCAGTGTATACGGATGGCTCCAAGTCCCAAGAGGGGGTCGGCTTCCACGCCGTATCCCCTGTGTTTGAAGTCAGCGGAGTTCTGCCAGGCGCTGCGTCTGTCTTCACGGCTGAGCTGGTGGTAATACACCACTCGGTACGGGAGATTACGCGACGTGCCCGTTTCGGAGACCGGATTGTGATCTATAGCGACTCACAAAGTGCCCTGACTGCTCTCGGGGCATTAGAATCTCCGCACCTCCTGGTTCGCGATATCCGTGACGCTACGGTTTTAGCGAGTTGGGCAGATGTCGAGATTATCTTCTGCTGGGTTCCTGAACATGTAGGTTTTCGGGAATGAGGGCACCAAAGAGTGCGCGAGGACTCTGCGACCGGACCAGCGTTTCGCTCTTCCTCACACCGACTACATGACAGGAATACGGGCAGCTCTTCGGACTGCTTGGCAAAGAAGATGGGAGACGGTCGAAAGGAACTTAAAGTTGCGTGCCATTGCGCCGCGACTGTTCCTATGGACCTATTTCCCAATGCCGCGACGGCTTCAGGTCGCTTTCTCTCGTCTCCGAATCGGACACACTCGTTTGACGCATTGCTATTTGATGGAGCGCTCGCCTGCGCCCTATTGCGACGACAGCGTCGTTCCCCAGACTGTTGGGCACATTCTTGTTGAATGTCCCAGTCTGGGTGATCTTCGCGCACGTTACCTGTTCCGGTACCGGGATGGGCGGGGTCGCTACCGCCTGTCCTTTGTAGTCGGGACGAGTGCGTGCACATTGACTGGTGGACTTGTTGACTTTTTGGGGGAGGCTGGGGTTCTTCCCTTTATTTAAGAAGGTTCTTTTTTTTTCTTTGTTTGATATTGTTTTCTTTGTAGGTTGCACGCTCCTGCACCGGGGTGAGGGAGAGCTCCCCTCCCGCTGCCGGAGATTGCTTCCAAATTGTTAAGTTTTTCAATTTTTATGATTATGTTTTCATATTTTTATTTTAAAGTAGCCTAGTTCTAGGCTGTCGTGTTTCCGGCGACTGATGCCCAAGTGGGCAGTTGCCAGATGAGCTGTAAAAACAAACAAACAAACAAAAAAAAACAAAAACAAACAAAAAACAACAACAACCCGGCCCTCAAACAGAAGCGTTATTCCTACATGCGCTATAAGCGCCGCCCGAACGATTTCACTGTTAGTGAATTTAGTCGGGCTAGGTCTAGGTTCCGGTATATTTCGAAGCACGCCCGCCACTCTTCTTGGCGAGCATACGTGTCTTCACTTAACGGAAAAACCGCTTTAGCAGAGGGGTGAAAGCGAGTCTAAAGGATTCGGGGCAAGTTCTCGCAGGCCTCCCTTCCCGTTTTCCAGAGAATGGGACCGCAATCTTCACCCTGCGCCCCTGGCAGAATCCTTCGCGACCGCTTTCTCCGCATTCAATGCACGTCGTGATGTCGCGGAAGGCCGCCGGCTGGACTTTACCCCCAGAGGCGGAGAACCCTTCAACGACAGGTTTTCTGTGAGTAAGTTGCGCTCCGCTCCGCTCTAGGTTCGTGCGCGGACACCGCCCATGTTCCGGACGATGTCCCGTACGCCATGCTTCGACACCTGGGTGAGCGAGGCATGGCCTTTCTCTTAGATTTGTTCAACAGGATCTGGGTGGAGGGTCTCCTCCCAGATTCCTGGCGAATCGCTACTGTGCTCGCCTTTCGCAAACAGGGGAGAAATCACTCTACTCCGGCCGATTTCCACCCAATCTCTCTAACCTCTTGCGTGTTCAAGTTGATGGAGAAATTGGTAAATGTTAGATTAGCCTTTTTCCTGGACACCGGAGGCCATCTGTCTTCTGCACAGTGCGGCTTCCGCAAGTTCCACTCCACGTCTGATGCTCTGCTGCGGCTGGAAAATGCCTCCTACGAGGCCTTCCTTCCTTGCTTCCTAGATAGTACTCTGCCACGGTGCTTTTCGATCTGGAGAAGGACTATGATACCGCATGGCGATACGGTATCATAGAGTCTCTCCACACGATGGTGGCGAGGGAACGCCTCCCAATCTTTATATCTGAATTTTTGCGAGATCGTCGATTCTACGTTCGGGTGGTGGGAGCCGTCTCTGGCCCAATGGAGCTGGAAGAGGGTGTCCCGCAGGGAAGTGTCCTCAGTGTCACACTCTTTGCCCTGAGTATCAACGTCATCACTTTGGTGCTGCCGGGAGATGTTCTCGCTACTCTCTACGTGGACGACCTTTCGATCTCTCTTGGCGCGTCCCAGATGCTAACTGAAGCGTTGACTTCATCATGCATTGAACCGCGTCTCTCGCTAGCCGAAGAGCACAGGTTTCGGTTTTCCTTGGCCAAGACTAAGGTGGTGCACTTCTGCCGCCATCTACGGCTCTACCCTCACCCAGACTGTTTCTTAATGGGGTACGCCTGTAAGTGGTTGAATCGCTCCGTTTCCTTGGTCGTGTATTTGACGACGTTTCACCTGGGAGACTCATATTCGCAGCCTTAGGGTCTCTTGTACCCGCCAGACTAATGCCCAAGTAGGCAGTCGCCAGATGAGCTCTTAAAATAATAATCTTGTACCCGCCCCATGGATATTCTTCCTTTCGTGACGTTCAACGCTTGGGGCGCTGATAGGGCTACTGGCTTACTTTTTGATCGTCCTTTGTTCGTTAGAAGTTCGACTACGGTTACAAGTTTTATTCATCCGCAGCTGAGCGTGTATTGCGGAAGGTGGACTCCATCCACCACACCTGCCTTTGCCTGGCGACCGGTGCATTCCGCACTTTCCCCATTGAGAGCCTAGTGGTCGATGCTGGGGAGAAGCTACTCGCTCTACGCCGTGCACAGTGCATTATTCGCCTTTACGCGCGAGCCCGGCGCCTCCCTCAGTCGCTAACAGCTCTCACTGCATCCGCAGCTGATTTCGACGCTGCCTATCCCGCTGAGAGACCCCAGTCATACCCTAAGCCCTTTCTGTTTACGGACAGGAAACTCCTTCGAGAGCTAGGTATACTTCTTGGGCTGGTGGTGCCCTTGGTTCTTCCCAAGACGCCACCCTGGAGGGTACGACATTTGGCTATTTGTCGCCACGCCTCTGCTCTCAAAGCTTTTACAGCGTCGTGAGTATTGCGTTCGGCCTTTTTGCTGTACACTTCGTGTCACGCTGGAACCGTGCCAGTGTATACGGATGGCTCCAAGTCCCAAGAGGGGGTCGACTTCTACGCCGTATCTCCTCTGTTTGAAGTCAGCGGGGCTCTGCCAGGCGCTGCGTCTGTCTTCACAGCCGAGCTGGTTGCAATATACCTCTTGGTACGGGAGACAACGCGACGTGCCTGATTCTTGACCGGATTGTAATTTACAGCGACTCACAAAGCGCCCTGAGTGGTCTCGGGGCATTGAAATCTCCGTATCCCCTGGCTCGCGATATCCGTGCCTCCACGGTTTTGGCGAACCTGTCGGATGTCGAGATTATCTTCTGTTGGGTTCCTAGACATTTAGAAATTGCGGGGACTTAGGGCTCCAAAGAGTCCGCGAGGACTAAACGACTAGACCAGCGTGTTTCGCTCTTCCTCACACCGATTACATGGCAGGAATACGAGCAGCTCTCGGCGCTGCTTGCTAAAGAAGATATGTTTCTTTGTAGGTCGCACTTTCCTGCACTGGGGTAAGGCGGGCCTCCCCCCTCTACACCGTAGCGTGCTTCCTGCTTGTTGCCCTTTTCCTTTTTCCTTTTGTTTTGTTTTGTTTTATATATTGTTATTTTAATGTAGCTTAATACTAAGCTGTCGTAAGTACGGCGACTTATGCTCAAGTAGTCACTCGCCAGATGTACTCCTCCTGCCCCTACACCATTTAGAAACTGTGTGTTGTTTGAGATATGGGGATTTGGGCTTATGTATTTCTTTGCGAAGTTTTTTTTACTGTCTGGTTGTTTTGGTGTGATGAGGAGGGGGGAGGGGGCTCTTGGCTGGCCTGGTTTTCTCTGATACAGGTTTTTTTTTCAGATTGAGGGAATTGTGTTGTGTAACCAGGAGTGATTGATATTTTTGTGATGACAGAGATTTTGGAATTGCCAATTTGTGTTAGGTTTATGTTTGAGATCTTTGAACCAGTGACTGGAATATGTGAGGGGTTTTATGGCATGGAAAACAGTATCTGATTATTGGGGGTGGTATGTCATTTGTTTTTTTTATTTTCCTCTAGATTTATGTTTGGGTGTGGGAAGGAAGCTAATTCCTGAATCATGTCTCATGAGGATGTCAGTGTTGTTTCGTTGTTGCATTTGTTTTGAGTCATGAGTGACTCATTATGGGAGTAAAGGTTTATTTAACTCAACACTATTACTTCAGAGTTGTGTCGAGTTTGTCTTGTGCTCTGGGTTGGCAAATAAAAAAAAGAGCCGTCCCCCCTCGGTTTTATTATGTTGTTTTCTTTTCAAGTGAAAAAAATAAATAATTGCACTGCTTTTTTTTTTTTCAAGAAATGAATCCTACTTATAATTTTTTTTCATTCAAAATACATATTCATGTTTATAATTCCAAAAAATTTGTATCAACTTAAGGTTCTCTCTCTGATACTGACTGACTCATAATTCATCTTTCCTCCAATAGGTTATGGCTATCATGCGTACCCACAATTCTTGATCAGTAATCTGCTACTCTGATCTGTTCTTACTATAATATAATTATTAAACTAATTGATTATTAGTATTATAAAAATAGAGATAGCCATTCCTTTTCTGCATTATTCTAATGCTTGTAGCATTTGTTTTTTGAAACCCTGAGATTTAAAAAAATCCAGAATAAAACCCTGGTTTTGGGGGGGGCTTTTTCCAAATTTGGGTTTTTTTTTGCCAACCCTGCTTGTGGTTTATTGTACTTATGTATTAGTACCTGTTTTCAGATTATTGTTTTTAGATTAAGTTACTGATTTCTGTTGTTGTTTTATATGTTGTAACTTTTGCTATGTCGGTGCCCTATTTTCTTTAAATATTCCTTGTTTTATATAGTCTGCTATTTGGTGTGTGAAGTTGGAGTTGTAAGATTTTCTGTGGCTGTGGGGGGTGAATTATTTGCTTGCTTGTTTGATTGTGTTGATATTGAGTGTTTTATCCAAAGTTTGATAGTTGTTTATAGAGAAGTCCTGTAGTTTATCTATGTATGTGGCGTAGTTTTGCCAGTTTGCTTATTTATATTTGTGGGTTTTTTTGGGAAAGGACGCTGCTCTGGGCTGGGTAGTTTGGGATGTTATAATGATCGGAATGAGTTCTGAGGAGAGGTCTTCTCTTGTGTTGTAAATAGTTCTAGTATTCAGATAGGTGAGCAAAGCTTAATCTCTGGAGGTGCAACTTTAGTGGTGCTTAGTATAAGTCAGGTTGGTTGGGATGTGTTGTTTAGTATCATGTGTAGCTGTTATGCTATCTGGGTGCCTCTGTTGTCTGTTGCTTGGGAACTGAGTCAGGATGGGTGGTGTGCATTGAAGTTACAGCAGATGAAAAGGTTGGGTAGTTTGGGATGTTATGATGATGGGAATGAGTTCTGAGAAGAGATCTTCTCTCGTGTTGTACATAGTTCTAGTATTCAGATAGTTGAGTAAAGCTTAATCTCTGGAAGTGCAACTTTAGTGGTGCTTAGTATAAGTCAGGTTGGTTGGGATGTGTTGTTTGGTATGGTGTGTAGCTGTTATGCTATCTGGATGCCTCTTTTGTCTGCTGCTTGGGAATTGAGCCTGGATGGGTGGTGTGCATTGAAGTTACGTCAGATGAAAAGGTTGGGAAGTTATGTGATCAGTTCCTTGCCGGGTGATACCCTATGTAGCCTGTTACACTTGGTACCTGAAGGTGCTGCACTTCCTTCTGGACTCTCCGTAAGGGGCATGGTGATTTGCTTTCCTGGCCATCATGCTGACAGGACTCCACCCCATCTGGCCCCAGCTTAGCCTCTTCTCTCTGATACCCTGTCTTCTTACTCTACCTCCTCACTTGGTTAGCCTCTAATTTCACAAGGTAGACGCCGACTAGCTTCCTCTCACCCAAAGATCCCGGATCGGGACTGAGGGGAAAAGGGGACAATGCCCCCTTACCCCTGAGCTCTTGTTTGGGGTGGTGGGTTTTTTAACAACCTGCTTTATCCCCACCCACACCTTCCTCACATACCCTTTCTCTCTCCTATCAAGATTACACCCACCCCAAGGTATAGCCGCTATGCGAAAGGACTGCCTGGCTACTGGGCGGGAGGAGTGGTTCCAAATGGCGACAGCTGGCTTTGCCGGCCCCCTTTTCACCCTTCACAGAATGGGCTACTGTGTGGAGTGATTAGCATTTGCATCCTGTGCAGATACTAGGGTCACCATGCCCATGAATGAAGTTTCCAAAGTCTCTCCCTTTACTCACCTTTCACCAGCATCAGAGCCACTCTTGGACAGCTGTACTAAAGAAAAAAAGCTCCCCCTCCCCCGTGCTTTCTCAGAGGACTCTCCAAACCTCTCTGAACAGTGAGGAGGCTTACTCCTCTTCTATGACTACGGGTTCAGGGGACTCCCTCCTTTTCTTTTCTTTCACAGAGGACTGCCAAGAAAGCACACAGGCAGCCAAATATTGACCACTCCCAGCCATCTTGATAGGACCAACACTCTTAGGGGGGCAAGGGATGGCAGGACCCAGCGGTCCATGCCCTCTAACGAACCCGCACTTGTGCATTCTGATGTTACAGGGGGCTGCTGTACCTGCCCCCCCCCCCTCTCTCTCTTTCTCTTGCCTGATGGATGACGGTTCGCCCGCCCAGGACGAGAGGAGAAAAGGTACCTCAAATGGGATCTGTGATGTCTTGTAGGGGGATGGCCACATGGAGGCCCCCTGAGATGGACATGGTCCCTAAGGTGACCCAGCCCCAGACTGCAGGGTCTTCCATGGGGTCAAACCCAGGCTCGCTGCCAAGCACAGAAACCAAGACCGCCCCTGTGCAAGCTCCTCCTCTGATGGATTGGGGCCTCCCGCTGCCATAGAAAAAGAGGAGGGATCTCCTCCCCCGCCTGCTGGTGCCCCTGTGTCAGCTGAGACCTCTATTTCAGGAAGGATCCCACCGAGGCTGGCCAATCTGGCCTAGGAGCTAATACCAGCAGATAAGAGAAGCTGGTTCATTCCCCACCTCCTCTCTTAAGAAGAAAAGGCACAGGAAAAAGACTCTACTCCTCTCCCTCCATGGGAGTCACAGGAGCGGTTGGACTGCTGCCATTATGGTAAGTGACCAAGCCAAGATTGAGCGCCCGCCCCTGGTGCTTCCCCGAGTGAGGAGTCCCTGACTAAAACCAAAATTGCAAGTGTGCAGAGTTGAGCATCGATTATCTCTGGGCCCCTCATTCAGAGGTTACCTCGAGGTTTTGAGCCCGCTGGCTTCAAACACTTCCTCTTTATTTGCTCCAATGATGTGAGCATGTTAGCCAAGGGCAACATGATCCGTCAGATGAGAGCTCTAGCTAGCGTGATTGGTAGAGAGCTGAAGGTGACCCGTTTCTCGGACGGAAGCCTTCTGACCAATGCGTCTAATCCCTCTGGGGCGGCGATGGATTAGTGCCCTTCGGACACTTTATGGCACGCTGGTGAGTGCCACACTGCACTATACCATGAACTTCGTGTAAGGAGTGGTTTATGCAAGGAAACTAACTCGTGGACTACTACATAGATGACATCACCTTAGAGCTGGCTGACCATGGAGCGGTTAAGGTCTAACCTTTGATGAGAAAACAGGGATGGGCCTCGAGACCCACCCCTACACTCTTTGTCATGTTCGAGTGTGACAAGCTCCCTGAGTCGGTGCGTGCTGGTTGGTATCGCAACCCGTGAAGACCTTCCTGCTACTGTGTAAGTTGCTCCAAGGCCGCACACGATATGTCCAATTCGTGCGTGGCCAAGTGTGTCATTTCCCGATTCTTCCAAGCAATATGGTGCGTATCTCCTTGAGAAAGAAATCTTGTCCATTCACGCCCAGGATCGTCTCTCATTGCGCGGAGCTAAGTACTTGGTCCTGGCCCGCCCTGCTCTGCCTGGGACGTCTTATGCCTCAATGTTAAGAGAGATACCCTCTTCTCCTGGCCCCTCCAGGCTTACCATCATGCTCGTTTCCGCGCCCATTCGGAACCTTTCTGCGGGTTCTACCTACCCCGGGCGCTACCCCGGTAAAGCTGGTGGCATAAAGGGTTGACACCCAGCCCCGGCTAAAACCAGGGTTCCCCGTCCTTCCCCCAGCGTGACCGTTTCCCGTAAGGCGAAACGGCCGCGCGCTTCAACCGACTCGTTAGACTCGCATGAGGCAACACCCCTGAAGTTGGACGTGAGGGCATCTTCCGGGGTTTCTAAAGCTGCTTCCCGAAAGGACGACAGCACTAAAAGAGTTTCCGCTCCATACCCACACCGGGTGCTAGTTTGGATGACTCGAAGGCGGTGGATCCTCCAAAGGAGCTAGTGCCGCCTCCGAAGTCGCTCCGCTCGACTAAGGTTTCGAGGCAGAGGGAGGAAAAGACTCACATGGCGAGCCCAACCTCCCCCGATAAGTCCTTGAAGACAGCGAGTTCAGCGCATTGTCCGGCCAACGATGCCCGGAGTTCTGCCTCCGGGAAGCGTACGGCCATTCCCGTGATGGTTTCTCTTGGAAGAGGGCCCCCGCATCTCCTTCAATGGAATTGCCTCGGACTCTGGGCAGGCTGGGAGTAGCTGCGTAGGCTCGTGTCGTTCCGTTTTCCTTAAGCTATCTTTTTGCAGGAGACCATGTTGGGCGCTTGGCCCCTGCCCACCCTCCCGGGTTATGATGGTTTTGCGACCCCACCACCACGGGATGGGGACCGGGCAGGAGGATTCGTCATTTACACCCCTCATGCTGACTCCGTTATTCTCTTCGCTCTAGATACCTCCTTTCAGGCAGTAGCTGTGCAGCTGCACCTGGATATGGGGTATACTGTTATGCGTACATTCCACCTTCAGCTGACTCCGACGCGGGGGATTTCCTCCGCATTGTGGCACGATTGCCGAGGTCCTTTCTCTTGCTCGGGGATCTAAACAGTAGACACCTCCTCTGAGGAGATTACTCGATCAATCCCAGGGGTCGACGAGCCGGAGATAGGTGTCCTTAATGTGGATGAGTTTACTCGTCACTGCCCGGGAATCGCTTCATTTTCTTGTCTCGATCTATCTTTGTGCTCTCCGGATGCACAGCCTGATTTTGGGTGGGGGGTAGTCGATGACTGCCATGGTATTGATTATTGATTACTTTACCATTCAAATATAATTTTCTAGGCTGCTGCTGCCTGAGATTCCCCCATGGGGGTGCTTGGCTCGGGCGCATTGGTCCGCATTTCAGGAATGGCTCCGAGTCCCAAGAGGGGGTCTGTTTCCACACCGTATCCCCTCTGCGCTGCGTCTGTCTTCACGGCTAAGCTGGTTGCATTACACCTCTCGGTACGGGAGATAACGCGAAGTGCTCGGTTTCGAGACCGGATTGTGATTTATAGCTACTCACAAAGCACCCTGAGTGCTTTCGAAGCATTGGAATCTCCGCATCCCTTGCTTCTCGATATCCGTGACGCCACGGTTTTGGCGAGCCGGGCGGATGTTGAGATTATCTTCTGATGGGTTCCTGGACATGTAAGAATTGTGGGAAATGAGCACGCCGATGAGGGCGCGAAAGAGTCCGCGAGGACTGGGCGACCAGACTAGCGTTTCGCTCTTCCTCACACCGATTACATGGCAGGAATACGGGCTGCCCTCTAGGCGGCTTGGCAAAGATAATGGGAGTCGGTCGAGGGGAACTTAAAGCTACGTGGCATTGCGCCGCGACTGTTCCCATGGACCTAACCCCCCAATGCGGCGACCGCTTCAGGTTGCTTTCTGTCGTCTCCGAATTGGACACACTCGTGGGACGCACCGTCATTTGATTGAGCGCTCATCTGTGCCATATTGTGACGACTGTGTTGTTTCCCAGACTGTCGGCACCTTCTAGTTGAATATCCCAGTCTGAGTGATCTTCGCGCACGTTACCTGTCTCGGTACCGGGACGAGCGGGGTCGCTACCCCTTGTCCCTTGTACTCGGGACGAGTTCGTGCACACGGACTTATGGACTATACGACTTTTTGGAGGCGACTGGCCTCCTCCACTTTCTTTGACTTTTGTTTTTGTTGTTTTTTGTTTTTGGTTGCATGTTACTGCGCCAGGGGGAGGCGAGCCTACCCTTACCGCTGGAGTGCACTTTCTTCTTGCCTTTTTGCTTTGTTTTCTTCTTCTTGTTGTTACTTTTTTAGTCTTTGTCCTTTTTTATCGTTATTAGTTATTTACAGGTTTTTTTAATATAGCTGTGTTGAGTATAGGGACTTTTGCCCTAGTAGGCCATTGCCTGATGCCCCCCCTCCATCCTTTTGGACTGATTGCAAAGCAGGGAAGCCCCTCATTGTGTTAACTTGAACTCTGACTGGTCCTGGTGAAGTTGTTGCGTCTGCTCTTCCTCCTGGCGACTCAGGGTTACTTAAAATATATTTCTTTTACTGAATTGACCATCCTCTCAACTTTTGTCTGTCTATCTGCATTTTTTACTGGTAGGATCTGTCCACTCCCGCATTGAGCGCAACAAATTAAGGAAGCATCATCACTGGTTGAATACAATTCTCTGACCGGACTGGGAATTGTTGGTCCTCTGTCCCTCTCATTATTCTTCTTCTTTTTTTTTTCTATGAATATCCCCACAACTTTTTGTCTAGGTTTAAGGACCTGACCAGCTACCTTAAGCTCTATCAGAAGAGACTTAAGGTTCCTGAGCATTGAGGCACAATGAATTGAAAGACAACCTTCATGCAACCGATCTCAGGTGCATAAGGCTCTACTGCCTTTATCCTTCCAGGCCAATGAATAGTCCTGGGTCCCATCACTGGCTCTGCCACAACAGATCTTGGCACTCCTGTTGATGATTAGAACGACGTAGTAAGGAAATCCACCCTCTTGCTGCTCAGTAGGGAACTATGACCCTTGGGAATTGACATCCACTGGGCACTTCTGGTCGGTGCACAGGTGCTAACACTGGCCTTTAATCCACCCAAGGTGGAGACCTGAAAAGTCTTTAAACCTGAGATGGAATAGGCATGAACAGCTGGATCCAGGATATAGCCCCCCACTCCCTCTTTTTCTTTTCTTAGTGGTCACAAGCTTTCATTTTCTCAGTTGTTGGCAACTGTTCATAATTTTTTAGTGACTGTTGAAATTGGTATTTCTACACAGTTCAATTCACAGTATTTGTGATGCCACAGCTGCTGCCTTTCATGAATATCTCAAGATAATCTTCTGCTAAGTTTTTAGACTTGTAGGGATTACGGTAATGAGTGCATTGGTTTCGCCAAACACTACAAGGACTGGATGACTGGGTCAGCATTTTTGCTATTCTTTTCTCTGATTACATGGCATGAATCTTGTCAACCCTTCAGGCTGCATGCAAAAGTGATGGGAGACAACAGACACAACCCTTAGTTGCGTGCCTTTGCCTGTGTAATCACTCCTTAATTTCCTGAGAGCTTTAAGTTGTCTTCACTCACCTACAATTCAGGCACACTCATGCAATGCGGCGCCATCTGATCGAATACTTTCCTGAACCTTACTCTGACGACTCCTGGGTCCCCAGACTGGAAGTTTCTTTTTAATGTCCCAGAACCAGCTGGTTTACTATTGCTTCTCTTGTACTCTTGTTTGGATTTGGCCATTCCTGACTGTGGACTTGCTGAGTTCTTGGTGGAGGCTGGCCTCTTCCCATTGTATTCGGTAGCTTGCCTGTTAGCTTCATATTCAGGCTCTTGAGTGAGGCTGGCCTCTAGCTAGCACTGCATACCTGTGTAGTCTTTTGTTTATTTTTTTTCATTTTCAATAGGCTGATATACACTTTCCGTGACTGCAAGCAATAACCAAGCTAGTGCCCCCACAAAACATGAACATGTGGTATTCTCACTTTCCCACTACAGGAAACACTAGATTGTATTAAGTACAGTTTATGATTATTATTATAAAGAAAAATCAATGAAGTCAACCAGCTGGAAAACCTCAAGGTCCCAGGCGGTAGCATAACATTGAAAGTGTAAGGAATAGAGAAAAGTTAAAGTGAAAAGAGCTTCTGGGCAACATCAAACCTGACTAAGGAGTGGTACATGGAATCAAAATCAGATGCTTCATTATGGAATCACTGCAAAACCCACGCATAAACAAGCCACCATTAGCCATTGAAGCCATTCATCCACTTGCTTGAAAGGGATGGGTGGCCATGTAAACATGCTATGCATAGAGACACCCATCCTCTGCGTGTACATGTTGTGCTGGATTACATGTTATCAGTAGCGAGGTAACATTCCCAAACTGACCTTGGGCCCACCTATTTTTATGGTGTTTGCTTATTCCATTTCTATTTCTTGTTAAATTATTCTTTTAACTTATTTTGTTTCAAGACTAAATTTCCCACTTTTATGCTTATGGCCACATTTATCAGGTGACTGAGTTAGACCTAAATATGAATCCTTTATCTAAAAGTGTGATATTATATTGCACCTCACACTGGAGGATTATGTGTCATCAATGCCACAACTAGTCTTCCCTTTAGACTACTTGGGCTATGTATCTTTCAGACATATTCACTTCATTTTCATCAGTTTCTTTATCAATCATCCTCACAACTTTTTGTTAGACATGGACCCTGGACCCTTATTTGACTTTTCATTTTAAGTAATTTATATAAAAAAGTGATTTTAAATAGGAAAAAAAAATTCCATCCACTGTCTTGATAATCTACTTTATTTGTCATTCACAGCTACAACTGGCTGTGGTTGTTTTTCCAACACCGCGAGAGGACAGATATTCGGCCGTCAAGAGGCTTGCATGTTCCCTCTTGGGACTCCCCACACAGTGCATCAACATCAGGACCATTTCACAGGATGCCAAGATCCGTTCTATCACACAGAAGATCGCGCTCCAAATTAATTGTAAGCTTGGCGGCGAACTGTGGGCCCTCAAGATCCCCATGTCCGGTCTCATGGTCTGCGGGATGGATGTTTACCACGATCCCATCAATAAGAGCAACTCTGTGGTTGGGTTTGTCGCTTCCCTGAATGGTACCCTCACCCGATGGTATTCCCAGGCCCTCTTTCAAAAGCAGGGTGATGAGATCATACATATAATCAAAATGGCCCTTCTTGGAGCGATCAAGCAGTATTATCAGGTGGGGACCCACGCTCAGACTTATTGGGAGAGTTTGTAACTTTGTGTTAAAGGGACAGTTTTCACAGTACCATTTCCTTCGATTGGGTATGGTTTTTTTTTCAGGAACAGCACAACTTGCCCCGCTCGATAATCCTTTACCGCGATGGTGTTGCTGATGGTATGTTGAAACTGATAGAAGAACATGAAATACCACAGATTATCACAATCTTCCACAACTTTGAATCCTATGACCCCAAATTCTATGTTGTTGTTGTGCAAAAAAGAATCAATACGCGAATTTTCCAGTCTATGGTTGGTATTTTTTACGTAAATTACTTTAGTTTCTAGTTAGCAAAATCAACTTGATTGTTACATGATTACTAAAAGCGACATTATTTTTTTTATTGCTCAGATATGAATGAAAGTAAGGGAAACAATGATTCATGAGATCACTGGGTCCATGGTATGAATTCTACATAAAAGTGTAGGTCATCACAGCCATCTGATGATGCAAATCAGTAGGTAGTGACGCAGAAAATGAGTAAAATGGACAGGAATGTAAAGGAATCACTATTTACAAAGGCTTTGCACTGCATTGTCAAACTATATCAACCTTAAATATTGGGCCTAGAAGAGTGCATTTCATAGCTGAAGCCAAGAAAAAGTAATATAAAAGCATCGCCATCTGAAGGAGCGCTCCCCTGCACCTTACTGCGACAACTGCATTGTCCCCCAGACTGTTCAAAACATTCTTGTTGAATGTTCCAGTTTGGGTGATCTTGGTGCACGTTACCTGTCCCAGTACCGGAATTAGCAGGGTTGCTTCCGCTTGTCCCTCGTACTGGGCTAAAATTTTGGTTTTGGCTTCCTGTGCCCTTGAAGGCAGTCCATCCAGATAGGTGCTGTTAAAAAAAACGCACCAATTATAGCATCATTTTATTTTTTTATTTCCTGGTATTGATTTATGATAGGCATTCATCGAATAGTATCTTAACAATGTTGATGACTTGTTTCTAACCATTTTTCCCTCACATAATTCTGCCATAACTCTTTAAGTTAGATTACAACATCACTCATTTTCTTGTATGTGGCTAGCTGGGGAGTAATGCGTTGAGTATCCCTCGTCGCCTCCCCACAGCAGGACAACTGGGAAATTGAGTGGCTCAGGCATTCGCTGCACATTTCACTCGTTTACAAGTACATCGATGTGGCCAAAATAAAAATAATAAAGGGTTGCGATTGAAGAGGATAAGTTGAGTGTTCTCCCTTTCCTAGTTACTTATCCACTCCAGCTAAAAAAAAAGAGAAGGTTGACTTCATGATTTTTCTATTTTGTCAGAGCGGCAGAGGTATTAACAACCCTCCTCCTGGAACAGTGGTAGATCACACCATCACGAAGCGACAATGGTACGACTTCCTCCTCGTTTCTCAAATTGTCAGACAAGTGAGTTTCAGGGACATTCCCCCTATTTCGTTTTTTTCTTCCCTATCCCCCACCCCACCCGCAAGGGACCTCATGGCCTTGCTTTTCTTTTAATAAAGCCTCAGTGGCATTTTGCTTAAATTTACTTAGAGCTTCCTATTTTCAAAGATGAGTAAACCCGGATAGGGAATCACGCTTCATAAAGTTTCGCGCCTGCAGTCCGTAATGGACGTGGCTCTCGTGGACTCCGTCCAGACATGCCGCTAGTGGCGTTGATGCATGCCAACCCACACGTTGTGGGAAAGTGGTTACTGATGCTATTTGTGCTATTTTATTTTATTATTTATGACTTGTTTGGCCCCAATGGGGGGTGTAATGAGGGTAAAGACCTGCGTCACCTGAATATGGAGGAAATGCACGCCCTCCCAGCCCCAGTGTGCACCACTTACAAGGAGATGCCAGGGGTAGCATGAATCAGCATGCTGCAGCTGACATCTGGAGTTTTGCGAGCCCTCACACACTAATGAATGTTTGATGATCAGCTGTTATATATATATATATATATATATATATATATATATATATATATATATATATATATATATATATAGATAGATAGATAGATAGATAGATAGATATGAAAATGCAATGTCCCGCAGGCAAAATGAAAAGGTGCTTCCAAGTACTTTCAAACTTTATTCAGTTCATTCTCAAGGATAACTACAAACGGAAATAATATAAGAGTATATATAAGGACCACCTCTAAGACAAGAAATCACCAATGAGGAAGTAGGAGAGGGATGGGTAAATGCACATTTAGCTATAACAAAGGTAGCAAGGTCAAACCGAGAGGCAAGATAGAGTCGAGGGCAGAGCCAGAAGGGTTAAAACGATTAACGGATCAAGCGATAGTCTAGAGAGGGAGATTAGGAGAGACACGAGAAGTAAATTGATACAAAGGGGAGGGGGACAAGGAAAGAGGAAGGGGAATAAAATAATGTTGATATAAAATCAATGCAATAATTAAATTGACGAATCGGGTTCCCATAAAAATTAAAAATTTCTGCAAAAAACAACCAATATTAGCACAAGATGATGTACTTCTATTATCAATCAATAAACATAGACAAGGTTTAGATAGTTTAATCAATCTACCAAACTATACTATTACAATACTAGGGATTTCTATTATTTTGTCCACTCCCCTGTCTATATATATAAATATATATATATATATATATATATATATATATATATATATATATATATATATATATATATATATATATATATATATATATATATATATATATATATATAGATATAGTACAAAAGAAAGAGAAATTGGACGCGAATGAGCAGTGAGACAAGAAACAGGAGTTTTTTTCGAGGTAAGAGAAAGGGACATTAGAAAAATACTAGACTCAAAGAGAGCAGAGGGCGGCATAATGAAGGCAATCCTTTACCGAGAAGACATAAATATATATACCCTCGTTGATTTTCACTTCAAAACATGTCAGGTTATTCTCGATTGGGTCATATTGCGCCGCAATTAATTAAACGGGGCCAAGTACCTTTATGTGCGCCTCACGGCTGTGGAACTACAGCGTATGGCAGCCCGCATAAAGGCGACCAGAATAGGGCCCCATCCGGCAACTAACACCCCCCCCCCTCCCCCATGTGACGTAGCTTTGCTGTAATCGGAGGCGGGAGTATTGCGTTCGCCTTTTTTGGAGCACACCTCGTGTCACGCTGGAACCATGCCAGTGTATACGTATGGCTCCAAGTCCCAAGAGGGGGTCGGCTTCCACGCCGTATCCCCTCTCTTTGAAGTCACCGGGGCTCTGCCAGGCGCTGCGTCTCTCTTCACGGCCGAGCTGGTGGCAATACACCACTCGGTACGGGAGATCACGCGACGTGCCCGGTTCGGAGACCGGATTGTGATCTAGGGCGACTCACAAAGCGGCCTGAGTGCTCTCGGGGAATTGGAATCTCCGCATCCCCTGGTTCGCGATATCCGTGACGCCACGGTTTTGGCGAGCCAGGCGGATGTCGAGATTATCTTCTGCTGGGTTCCTGGACATGTAGGAATTGCGGGGAGTGAGCGCGCCGATGAGGGCGCCAATGCGTCCGCGAGGACTCTGCGACCGGACCATCGTTTCGCTCTTCCTCACACCGACTACATGGCAGGAATACGGGCAACTCTTCGGACTGCTTGGCAAAGAAGATGGGAGACGGTCGAAGGGAACTTAAAGTTGCGTGCCATTGCGTCGCGACTGTTCCCATGGACCTTTCCCCCAGTGCCGCGACGGCTTCAGGTCGCTTTCTGTCGTCTCCGAATCGGACACACTCGTGTGACGCATTGCTATCTGATGGAGCGCTCGCCTGCGCCCTATTGTGACGACTGCGTCGTCCCCCAGACTGTTCGGCACATTCTTGTCGAATCTTCCAGTCTGGGTGATCTTCGCGCACGTTACCTGTCCCGGTACCGGGATGGGCGGGGCCGCTACCGCCTGTCCCTTGTACTCGGGACGACTGCGTGCACATTGACTGGTGGACTTGTTGACTTTTGTGGGAGGAGGCCGGCCTTCTCCCTATTATTTAAGTAGGGTTTTTTTGTTTTTTCTCCTCCCCTTATAGGTCGCACGCTCCTGCGCCGGAGCGCAGGAGCTTGCTTACTGCTCGCTTCCTTTTCCCATTTTTTTTGGGGGGGGTTGTTTTTTATCTTTTTGAATTTTATTTTAAAGTAGCCTAGTACTAGGCCAGTTTTTAATACGGCGACCAATGCCCAAGTAGGCAGTCGCCAGATGAGCTCTTAAAAAAATAAATAAATCGTAATCGTAGGCGGTGTCTCCACTCTGCTAGACTGGAACTCTCGTTAAGGTCGACCAAACTGTGATCCCACCTCTCGTGAAATGGGCAGATATGCTCCTTTGGGGACCACATAATAATAATATCATGGATGCGCTGATATTTAGCCGGATCAAACCATCACCGGCCTTGAGTCGACTTAGGAGTGTTTATTCTGTTCTTGGATGCTGGACTTGCACCCTTCAGAGCGAGTATAATCCCAGCAAAGGCAGACACAAAATTTTTCACCACGTAGGGAGCTATCCTCCTGTAATAGCTTGCTGTCTCTCACGCGTAGGTGCAGGGGGCTTCATCCACATGTCATCACACTCATAGGCAATCAGCACAGCTCTCCCACCTTCCTCCACACAACACATCACTTATGTTCATGCCACGCACGGGGTACTCTATGTAGCCAGTTATACTTGGTACTTGGAGAAGCTGCACATCCTCCCAACCTGATTGCCAATTAGGGAAGTCCTCTCAATGAGTTCATTTGAACTTTGATTGGGCCTAGGAAAGTTGTTGGTGCGCTTTGCCCTCGCCCCCTCCCAGCTTTCTTGAGGCAAGAGAGGTTCCTTTTCTTAAGGGACTGGGAGTCCAGCTCCAGCCAAGGCGAATGATCTGCACTCAAGGACTGGGAAGTGGTGGTTCCAGTTAGAGCGGAAAGTGCGACGGCTCAGGCTCCAATCGATGCGTCCCTTAAGAGTCAAAATTGGCTTCAGCCGTCTCCGAAAGCCAGATGTCGGCGACAATCAGTATTACAGAACTGGAAAAGAGAAGGCACATTCAGTCACCTATTCACTGCCACACTCAAACATCTTTACTCGTAACACATTCAACCATATCCACTCTCACACAATCTTCACTCACCTATCCTCCGTCTAGGCGGCTCTTCCTTCCTCAGTCACAAACTTTACTTCCAAACTTTTACCTAACACGTTATAGTTATGCTGAAAGAATCCGCCTAAAAAGAAAACAGGAGATGAATGGGGAAGCACAATAGAGATCCATCGAGTCCCCCCACACAAAGCAAAGACGGTGATCACACGATCCACACACACACATTCTGCAAAAGAAGAAAGAGATTAGACATAGGGAAGGGGAGGCGGACAACCAAACTACTACATCCCTCCCAGCTAAATTCGCCTCACCTCACCATGTCTCAATCCCCATTTTCATTCATTCACAATGCTTTCGACATCACCCAGTCATACTCTTTCACTCTGCCTCTCCTCCTAGTCACAGGTCCATCAACTGTCTCTGTCATCTGTCGTAATGTCTCCTCATGTCTGTCCATGGCCCCTTCTCTAGCTTCTTCATCCACACACACATCCAACATTCCCTGACCAATCCCACTCAAATCCTCAACTAACCTCTCTACTACATCCATCAAACCTTCCCATTCTTTCATAGCATTTATCGACTCTTGTTCCAATTTCGCACTTATCCCATTTATACTCTCTAGCATAGACTCAGACTCATTCAATGGAAACTTACAAATACTGTACGTTCTATCATATACTCCATCTCGATCTTGCACAAACCCAGAAAACTCTCACATCACACTCACCGAACTGTTCCATCCATTCATCCTTTCTCCACCATTTACTCTTACGCTTCCCCCTTCCATGTTCAACTAACACTAACTGCATCCCCTCTAAAGCACTAGCTATATCATCCACCATTTCACAGTCTTCCATTCTTTCAGATAGATATTCATTCACCGGATGTTGCACCAAATATTGAGGAGGTTCACGCCACTTTCGCAACTGACCTTGATGCGCTCTACGTTCATCCAAACTTCCATCCTCTCTTTCACGAACTATCACATAACTTACCCCATTCGACCAAACCTTTCTTACTGCAAACGGTCCTTCAAACTTCTCTTTCAACTTATCCACATTCAGTCTACCTTTTGTCTGAATCTCCTTTAGTACTTTATCACCCACAGAATAACTCTCAAACCTTTCATTCCCTTTTCTCCACAACTCACGATCCTTCTCACTAAGTCCCATATGTGGCCTAATCATTCGTTCAAAGTTCATCAAAGACTTACATGGTGACATTCCAATCGCCTTATGCACTGTCATGTTATACGCCCAAAGCACTCTTCCCAAACATTCATCCCATTCTTTCCCATCTTTCACCATCAATCGTAACATATCACTCAAAGTTCTTATCGTTCTTTCAGCCAAACTATTCGCACTAGGCATATACGGCGTCGTTCGCACATGATCTATTCCCCATTCACTCAACATCTCCTCAAAAGCACGTCCCACAAACTCAGGTCCATTGTCACTCAACATTCGCACAGGCTTACACATGCACATGGGCAACATTCTCTCACTCACTTCTCTAGCAACAGTCAATGAAGATTTATTTGTCACAGGTGCAGCATACGCAAATTTGCTCTTATGATCCACCATCACAATCATCCCTACATACCCTCTTGCAGTCCTCGGAAAAGACACGCAATCGATCGCTACCATTTCAAAGGGTTCATTCACACTCAACTTTAATACAGGTGGGGCAACATACACTCTCTGATACTTTCTCTTCTGGCACACTTCACACGTAGTCGCTACATCCACGCAAATCTTTCTCAAAAAGGGACTAAATATACATCCTTTCATACATTCCCACAATTTATTCTTACCCATATGTCTAAACCTATCATGCACAATCTTCACCATTCCAATCGTGCCACACACGGAAAACACCGGAATATATACATCCTCATCATCTATACATTGCACAAAATACACTAAACCCTTGCACACTACAAACTTTCCAGCAAACCTTCTAAACTCTCTTAATATGCAACTCCATTCATTCACAGGAACACTGGTCATCACGCTATCTTTCAATTCACGCACCATCGGACATGACTCTTGCATGCTCTCTATATCTTCAGCAGTCAACAGCTCTTCACTCAAATCGACACCTGCCACTCTTACAAATCCAGTTGAGCCTACAAGCTCACTCTGCAACTTCCCAACTGTTACACCATCTTTCACTAAACATTCATTACATACACCCACTGAAATCCTATTCTTATGCAGAAAATCAATCCCAAACAGAAGTCAATAAGGTAACTCATTCTCGCTTAGCACAACAAATTCATGCAATATATTATTCAACTTCCCAATGCTTACAGACAAACTCACTTCCTCCCATGCCATAATACGTCCACTTCCGAGTCCACTTATCGAAACTCTCACACCTTTTCTAGAAACATTCCAACTCATATTATCAACATCAGGCACAACTTTTGCATTCATCAAGGAAATTTGTGCACCTGTGTCAATCACTCCACAATATGTCTGCCCATTCATAGTCAAGGTAACTTGCACTCTCTCTTCAAGTCCATGTTCACACATTATATTCAACACTTCGGTCTGTTCCACAAACACTTCTACAGCATTCAAACCTTCATCTTCACTAGCAGGAACAATTCCTTCGCAAACGTAGTCAATCTCTCTTCTTACATAATTCTTCTTCTCAATCACCCAATTATATATAATGCACACCACTCAAACATTGCAGATGCAACTCACACCCATTCACTCGGTCTACATCTTTACCACGATACATCACTGGCTTCTCCACACCATAATGAAAATATATTCTCACACCAAACAGCTTACTCACTATCGCTAATACTTCCTGAAACATCATCACTCCTGGCATACACATACTTCTCAACTCTTTTCTTAACCTACTTGAATTTTTCATTCCCAATTGCTCTGGTCTTTTACACGCTTCTTCCATAACCACCTTTCGTAATGCATTCACACTTTCTGGCACCTTTTCAAGCAATCCATCTTTCATCAAATCTTGTAAACCATATAACACACTTTCGAACATAGAATCACCTCCACCCTTACATTTTCTTCCAACAACTACACCTGCTGGCAAATACTCAGGATTTATGCTTACAGTCTCGCTCTCATTCAAACTACATGGCAAACGTGACATCAAATCAGCAATCACATTCCTTTCACCTTGCAAATACTCAACCACAAAATCAAAATCACTCAAATCCTCTATCGTCCTTGCAAGCCTACTATCAACTAACCTCATATGCTGCAAATACACTAGTGGCTGGTGATCTGTTCTTACTACAAACCGTACTCCATACAGAAATGGTCGTAACGACTTGAGACAGAATCTTAATGCAGCCAGCTCTCTTTCAATTGTTGAATATGCACGCTCTGCCACACTAAATGCCTTGGAAACATATGCAATTACTCGCTTTCTTTCAACCCCATTCACAACTTGATCTTGCATCAAACATCCAACCATCGAATGACCAATTGCATCTGTATACACTTCAAGCATTCCTGCATTTGTTCCATATGCTGGATATGCAAGTTCCACATCTTTTGCAACCTCCACTTTTAACTTTTCAAACGCTGCATTCATAGAGTCATTCCACTTACACCTGAACAATCTTTCATAAACTTTCTTTCAAACTGAACTAAACCAAGAAATCCACGCAACTCTCTCACTGTGGTAGGCTTAGGGAAATTCCTAACCTTTCCCACGAACTTCTCCAATTTACGCAATCCAACCGCACTCACCTTATGTCCTAAAAACTCAACTTCACTAGCAAACCATACACATTTAGACAACTTCACTTTCACACCAACCTCTTCCAACTTTCTTAAAACAACATTCACCAAGGTCCTATGTTCTTCCATGTTCTCACTCATCACCAAAATATCATCCAAAAACACTCGTACATTCTTACACGGAAAACCACTCAACTCTACATTCATAGCATGCTGAAAAGCAGCTGGGGCGTTCGCCAACCCAAAGCTCAGGTTTCTGAACTGATAATGGCGCTTTGAGATAGAGAACGCCGTAATAGGCCTACTCTCCAGCCACAGGCATCTGGTAGTATCCACGTACCAGATCCATCTTAGAAAATACTTTCATTCCATACATACTGTACACACATTCAGACACAACACTCGTAGGAAACTTGTCTTTCAACGTTCGTTCATTCACTCTTCTATAGTCAATACACAGTCTCAAACGTCCATCTGGGCATCTAGTCTTTGGGGTCTTCTTTTTTCGGTGCCTAGTCATTTGCGGGGGTTCGTTTACGCCTGTCAATCCCTTTTTATCAGTCATGTCCATTCCAAGTGGAGTCGAGGCCACACCCCCACCAATTGCACCTGATTCTCCCATTTTCTCATTCAGCATTCGCATCAATCTTTCCTCCATTCGCACCTCACTGTCTTTAATCCTCTCTTCCATTCTCACTTCCATCTCCCTCATTTTCCTTTTCAAACTATCATTCTCTTCTCTCAAATGCGCATTTTCTCTGTCTTTCTGCCGCACTAACTCATTTAGTCTTCTCATCTCCAACTCCATGGCCCCAATCTGTTCCTCCTCCATTAGGGACAAAAGACACAGGCTCTCACTCCTCTCCTTCCTCAAACCACCGGGCAGTCCCTATTCGGGCGCCAAAAATATGTAGCGGCGGGAACTTTTGGCTGGGGACTCGCAATCCCGCTGCTACAACATCCCTTATGTTCATGCCAGTTATACTTGGTACTTGGAGAAGCTGCACATCCTCCCAACCTGATTGCCAATTAGGGAAGTCCTCTCAATGAGTTCATTTGAACTTTGATTGGGCCTAGGAAAGTTGTTGGTGCGCTTTGCCCTCGCCCCCTCCCAGCACTTTACCTTTCTATTATTGTTATTAACATTATTATCATTAGCATTCTTATTTTTCAGTATTATTTTTATATTAAGATTATTTATTTTTATGTATTATAATTATTGCGTATTACTATTGCTGGGTATTATTATTAGTGTATTATCATTTGTATTATAATTCTTATATGTATTATTATTTTTTATTCTTAGTAGTATGTTATTATTTAATACCATTTATTATTTTATTTATTATTATCAATATGACTATCCCTCAACCTTTACTACCTTCACTTTGTATCAGGAGGAGTGTTCCCACCTGATCCAGTAGCCATGATCCCTTGGTGGACAGCATGCCATCCTTGGATCACCTAGCACCAGAGTATGATAATAATAGGTGATTACTCACCCTACTCTTTAGTTAACCTGTCGATCTCTACTTCTCTTTATTACATCCATCCTAACCCTTTCCAAACTTGCTCTTCTATCCACAGAGGTTCTGGTTGCCTAGTGCAATTTGGTCCTCTTATGAGCCTGATTCAAGTGGCAGTGTATAGTGTGAGGTCCCACTTGCTGCGAGTGCTGAAATGCTGGCTAGGGCAAATATTAGGTACGGGGTGCATTGGACAATTGACTACTCACCTTCCTCCAGTACACATAAGGTGGCTATGCCAGCACCATCGTTTATGGTTAAAGCTCCAGGACAATTCTGCCTGATTGGTGGGCCGGGTCGGCAAAGCCCATCAACTTTTGGCCAGGATCGATTATGTGTAAATGATCACATTCTGGAATTTATGATCCTACAGAGAATTTTTTTAACCTCCCTAGTCATTGAGAGGTCATAGTATCTACTTTCCAAGTGCCTATTTTTCTCTATCATAAACAATAGTTAAATCAGAAGCCAATAGTAGGAAAGCGCATAGACATCCTCCTCCAAGTGCGGCCTCGTCCTCCTTATGTGTCAGGGAAGACGAGGAAAATCGAGGCACCAACCACTTTGACCGGTGGAGGGGTTCCCCTCTCCATCACCATGCGGAAAAGGTACTTTCCTTTTGCCATCTTTGTAGCCACTTTTGGTCAGCTCAACCTATGAAAATGAGGTAACTCCCTGCGCTTTCTCAGGGGTCCCTCCAGCACTCTAATGGAGAGGAAGGAGGTTTACTCCTCTCATATCCCCACTGGTGCGGTTCGTGCCCCTCCAACCCGTCTTTGGAGGCGCACTCGGGCGTCGCCATCTCCCTACCAGCAGCAGTCCCACCTTTCCTATCACAGGGGACTGCCAAGAGAGAAGGCAAGTGCCTTCCGTGTGAGCGGCTCGATAGGCCCAACCCCATTAGGTGGGCTTTGGAGAGCAGGGCCCGCCGGTCCGTGACGCTTAACGTCCTGCAGTCCTACATTTTAGCCTCCCAGGTGCGACTATACAAGACAAGACAGTCCTAGTTTGGGATCTGAGATACCTTGGTGGTGGGGAATGACCGCCACTTGGAGGTGCCCCTGAGATAGACACGGTCTTGGAGGCGACTTAACCTCGTATAGTGGGATAAGGCCTTCTCCCTCACGGAGATAGATCTTGAAGAAGCGCTCCTTCCGGCGGTGGAGAAAAGCGGGTTTATTCTCCCCTCCCTCCTCCCCAAAAAGCAACAGAAAGACAGAAGACTAAAGGTTGCTCTCACTCCGCGGGTGCTCTAGTCAAAATGTTTCGGGGCAAGTACTCGCAGGAATCCATCCCGTTGTCTAGGAGAATGGAACCGCAATCTCTGGACCGCGCATCCGTAGCAGAGTCCTTTGCGACCGCTTTCTCCGCACTCTCTAGCCGGGATGCTACTCCGCCAGCACGTCATAATGTCGCTAAAGGCTGCTGATTTAACTTTATCTCCAGTGGCGAGAAACCTTCAACGAAAAGTTTACATTGCGTGAGTTGCGTGCCGCTCTCGTTTCGTGCGCGCCGCTCTCGTTTCGTGCGCGCACACCAATCCTGGTCAGGACAATGTACTGTATGCCATGCTTCAACGCCTAGCTGAGCCAGGCATGGCCTTTCTGTTAGATTTGTTCAACAAGATCTGGACAGAGGGTATCCTCCCCGACTCCTGGCGAATGGCTACTGTGCTCGCTTTTTCCAACCCGGTGAGAGATCACTCTACCCCGGCTGGTTTCCGCGTGTGCAAGTTGATAGAGAAATTGGGAAATGTTAGACTAGCCTTTTTCCTTGACAGCGAAGGTAACCTGCCTTCCGCATAATACGGCTTCGGCAAGTTACAATCCACGTCGGATACTCTACTCCGACTGGAAACTGTCGTCCGCGAGTCCTTACTTTGTAGACAGCACTACGCCACGGTGTTTTTTCGATTTGGAGAAGGCCTATGATACCGCATAGCGATTCGGTGTCATGGAGACTCTTCACACCATGGGGGTGAACTGACGCCCTCTCCAGCCCAATGGAGCAGGAAGAGTGTCACTCTCAGGGAAGTAAGTGTGCTCAGTGTCACATTCTTTAACTAAGGCATCAACGGTATCAACTCGTTGCTCCCGGAAGATGTTCTCTCTCTGCTGAACTAGGACGACCTTTCGATCTATTTTCTTGCAGCATTGAACCGTATCTCTCGGTATGTCGAAGGGCACAGGTTTCGGTTTTCCATAGCTAAGACCAAGATTGTGCACTTCTGCCGCCATCCACGGCTCCAACCCAACCCCAACTTTTTCATAAACTGGGTTCGCCTGGAAGTGGTGGGTTCGCGCCGTTTCCTTGCTCTTGTTTTCGACCGAGACCTTCCCTGAGAGGCTCATATTTCCAGCCTAGGTCCTCTTGTATCCACGCGATGGACATTCTTCGTTTGTTGACGTTCAGCATCTGGGGTGCTGATAGGGCTATTGCCTTGCTTTTCTATTTATCCTTTGATCGTTCCAAGCTTGACTAAAGATGAGAGTTTTATGCATCCGCAGCCGAGCGAGCATTGAGGCAGGTAGACTCATTCCACCACACCGGTCTCCGCCTGGCACAGGTCCCTTCCCTAAGTCTCCCATTGAGAGCCTACTTGTCAATGCTAGGTCATACCACTCGTTCTGCGCCGCGCTCAGTGTATTATGCTTTTGTACGCGCGAGCCTGGTGCCTCCCTAAATCGCCAACGGCTCTCACTGCATCCGCACCCAATCCTGCCGGTGCACTTTCCTCCGAGTGAGGTCAATCACTATAAGCCCTTTTGGTTTACGGCTAGGAAACTCCTTAGATAGCTCGGTGTAGCTCTGGGCCAGGTGGCCCCACTTGTTATGCCTAAGACGCCACCCTGGATGCTACCACTTTTGACTATATGTCGCCGCGCCTCTACTTCTAAAGCTTCCACAGCGCCTTGGGTATTGCGTTGACCTTCTGGGATAAACTTCCTGTCTACGCTGGATCTGTGCCTGTGTACACATATAGCTCCAAGCCCCAGAAGGGGATCGGCTTCCACGCTGTATCCCCTCTCTTTGAAGTCAGCCGCTGCGTTGGTCCTCATGGCCGAGCTGGTTGTAATACAATGCTCGGTACAGGAGATAATGCGTCGTGCCCGGATCCAAGGACGGATTGTAATCTTTAGCGACTCATAAAGCGCTTTGAGTTCTCGGAGCATTGGATCCTCCACACAACCGGTTCTCGGTTGCCGCGAGCCGAGTTGATGTCAAGATTATCTTCTGCTAAGTTCCTAGACATATGAGGATTCCGTGGAATGAGGGACCCAAAGTGTCCGCGAAGCCTTGACGACCAGACCAGCGTTTCGCTCTTCCTCGCACCAACTACATAGCAGGAATCAGGGATGCCTGCACAAAAAAATGAATGACGGCAAAGGAACTTAAAATTGCGTGTCATTGCCCTCGACCTTTCCCATGGACCTACTTTTCAATGCCGCAACGGCTTCAGGTCGCTTTCTGTCCTCTTGCAATTGGGTACACTTGCGGGACGCACCGCCATTTGATGGAGCTCTGCGCGCACGCCACTACCGGTTGTCCCTTGTACTCAGGACGGGTTCGTGTACACAGACGTGGACTATTTGACTTTTTAGAGTCCATTTTATTGGGTTATCTTTTGTGTTGGTCGCATGATCCTGCGCCAGAAGGAGGCGTCCCTCCCCGCTCCGCCGAGATTGCTCCCTTCTTGCTTTTTATTTTGTTTTGTTCTTTTGCCTTTGCCCTTCTGTTTGTTTTGAATTTGTTGTGTTCTGGGAGCTTGTTCACATTTTTTTATGTAGCCTAACAGTAGGCTGTTAGATGAGTACAGGCACTTATTCTCCTGTAGTCAGTCGCCAGATTGGCGCTGAAAACGACAAAAAACCCCATTCCATTGAATCTTCATACCTGCCCAAATGGCACTCTAAACCCACCTTGCCATTCCTTATCAATCAGTAATTTTCCCTTGTCTCAAATATAGAAAATATACCTACTACTGATACCTTGGGCGGGTTTTGCTTTCAGGGAACGGTGACCCCGTCGCATTATGTGGTTGTGAAGGACGCAGAAGCTCTGAAACCCGAACACATGCAAAGACTCACCTACAAACTCACGCACTTGTACTACAATTGGCCAGGGACAATCCGAGTTCCTGCTCCATGCCAGGTAAGTCCCAGTCGATAGAATAAATGGGTCTTCAATGTATTTCTGAGATCGTTCCCGGATTCGCATGTTTTTATGGTGCGGGTCGGTCTAGTGGACGTGTCGGGAATGAAAGGATCTTTTATCATCGATTTCCTCTTGCTCTTTGAATCCTCTCTTTGTGGGGACATCAAGGGGGTACCTACCCTGTGTAGACTGTTGCATCTGGCATCTGGAGGAGTGGCATGCCCTCCCGTCTTAGTCCCCTCAGTATGTTTCACCCAATCACCCCGGGAAGGGTTGGATGGTTGACTCTTGGCTCAGTGGTGCCCACCTCGACCCTATTCGTCACTCTTCCTAGTCAAGTTTCCCCAGTCACTGCGTGCTGGCTGGTATCATTCTCGCGTGAATTCATTCGGGGAGGTGCCACTGTTGTTGTTTTAGTGCCTGGGAGCAAGTGGCATCTTTGCTCCTTCCGAACGCTTGGGAGATTAAGGCAGAAAGATTTGATTCTCCAGCCTGTGATGTAGGCCCCCCTAATGTGTCCACAATTAAGTGGGGCCGCGTTTTCTGTGAGACTGTCCTGAGGGACCAAGGTAGAGTCGTCCCTGTGGGAATTTTACCCCGCCTCCCTCCCCCGTGCTAGCTGTCCAGTTAGGAAGTGGAAATTCTATTGTAACAACCTCACGCGGAATACATCCAATTCTGGCAGTCCCACTCCAGGATTGCAGGACCACTCTACAACTTTTTCTTTCTTGCCCTACTAGGTGGCCTGAGCTAAAAAAAAACAAAAAAAAAAACAACACCCCAAAAAACACCCTTGCCTGCCTAACAGTACAGCCATATGCGCCCGAAAACGGCGGCAGGCAGCTGGTCAACCCATTACACTCAGGAAATGGGTTTTGCGGCAAAACCGATCTTCCCATTAATCGCGCCCCAACGCCCAGCTCCCCTCAAGCCCTGGTCTCTTGCAATCTGCGGACGTTAAAGGGCGTTGTTTATATAAGTTCCGAAGCCTCTCTTCTGACACAGCCTGAGGCAGGTAGTAAGGTCCGTAAACCTAGCTAGACAAAGGGTTGAGAGAGATGATGAGAGTTGGTACAGAAAGGCTGAAAGTAGGTGTTAATGGTAGAAGGAACAGTGATCAGAGGCAACAATGAAGTTAAGTCTGGGCTCGCATCTGTAGTCGAAGACCCCACATTAGACGAATCCAAAGAGGAAAAAGAATGTGAGGCGGGTAGAAGAAACCACCTCTTCGGAGAGTGACGAGGGCCCATGCACTCGTTCACAAGCTACGAATTCCTCCTCGGAAGAGTGAGAAGCCTGTGCACACGAAAGCGGCCCCACAGTTGAAAAAGAACCCCGTAAGGGGCACGACGACTTGCCTTCCTGGCCGCCGTGCTAACCGGATTCAGCGGCCCGTCCGGCCCTAGCTTAGCCTCTTCTTTCTGAAAGCCTGCATTTTTACCCTACTTCCTCACTCTCCCTACACCCTCTCCCACAACCTTCTCTGGTTGGCCTCTAATTACACAGGGTAGATGACGACCAGCTTCCTCTCACCCAACTATCTCGGATCGGTGTTGAGGGGGAGGGGACAGCGTCCCCTCACTCCTGAGCTCTGTTCTGCGGTGGTGGGTTTTTATCAACCTGCTCCATCCCCACCCACACCTTCCTCATGTCCCCTTTCTTTCTCTTTCCACTATATATCCATTTTATTTCGTGCCTAAGGTGGAGCCGCCATGCTGATGGGCGGGAGAAGTGGCTTTAAATGGCGGCAGCCGGTTCTGCTGCCCCGTTTTGACCCCTCGCAGAGCGGGCTACTGCGTGGGGTGATGAGCGTTTGCGTCCCATATTATTATTTGGGTCACCATGCCCGATGATGAAAACTATAAAATAAAAACTCTTTCCCTCGACCATCAACGGAGGCGCCCTTGGGTAGTTCCACTGAAAATTAGAGGTCTCCTCCGTGTTTTCACAGGGGACCCTCCAAACTTCTCTGACCGGAGAGGAGGCTTACTCTTCTCCTATGCTTTCAGATGCAGGGGACTCCCCCTCACCCCGTTACTTGAAGTTGCCTTCGAGCAACTCCTTTCTCCAGCGGCCGACCCCACTTTACTTTCTTAGGGGACTGCAAGAAAGCAGGCAGGCAGCCCATAATTGACCACTCGGTGGGATCGGCCCGTGAGAGGAGCAAGGGATGGCAGGGCCCGTCGGCCCCTACCCTCTAATGTCCTACGTGCGTGCGTGAGTAACTTGCAGGGGGTCAGTATACCTGCCCCCTTCTACTAAGACGAGCAAAAAGGTTTTTCGAATGAGAGCAGTGATGTCGGGGGGGGGGGCACATTGGAGGCCCCGCCCGAGGTCTTACAATGAGAGGAAGAATCTCCTTCCCCAGCTGGTGGCAATGTGACAGCCAAGACCATTTCGGAAAAGGATCTTGCTGAGGTCTGTCTATCTGGCCTAGGGGCTCCGGCCGGCGGAGGGAAAGGCGGGTTAATTATCAGTCCTCTCCCAAAATGAAAAGAATCCGAAAAAAAACTAAAAAGACTCCTAGCTCCTCTTCTTCCGCGGGTTGGGTCTGCTGCCGTTTCGGGGAATGAGGGCGCCAAAGACTCTGCGACCGGACCAGCGTTTCGCTCTTCCTCACACTGACTACATGGCAGGAATACGGGCAGCTCTTCGGACTGCTTGGCAAAAAAGATGAGAGTCGGCAAAGGAAACTTAAAGTTGCGTGCCATTGCGCCGCGACTGTTCCCATGGACCTATCCCCCAATGCCGCTACGGCTTCAGGTCTCTTTCTGTCGTCTCCGAATCGGACACACTCGTGTGACGCATCGCTATTTGATGGAGCGCTCGCCTGCGACGACTGCGTCGTCCCCCAGACTGTTCGGCACATTCTTGTCGAATGTCCCAGTCTAGGTGATCTTCGCGCACGTTACCTGTCCTTGTACCAGGATGGGCGGGGTCGCTACCGCCTGTCCTTCGTACTCGGGACGAGTGCGTGCACATTGACTGGTGGACTTGTTGACTTTTTGGGGGAGGCCGACCTTCTCCCTTTCATTTAACTAGGTTTAGCTGTTGTTTTTGTTATTGTTATTGCTTCCTAATTGTTATTTCTTTTTATTGTTTTCTTTTCAAATTTTTTAAAGTAGCCTAGAACTAGGCTGTTTGTTTACGGCGACTTATGCCTAAGTTGGCAGTCGCCAGATAGCCCCTAAAAAAAAAAAAATGCTGCCGTTTCGGTGAGGAACCAAGCCAAGATCAGCACGTCCGCCCTTATTGCTCCCCCGGGTGGGTTAGGCCCAGACTAAGACCAAAAGTGCGCAGAGCAAAGCCTCGATTACGTCGTGGCCCCTCATTCAGATGGTTCCTTGCGTTTTCGAGCCCGCTGGCTTCAAACGCTTCCTCGTTATTCGCTCCACTGATGGCACCATGTTGGCCAAGGGCAACATGATCCATCAGAAGAGAGCTTTAGCTAGTGTGATTGGTATAGAGTCAAAGATGACCCGTTTCTCGGACGGGAGCCTTTTGGCGAATGTGTCGAATCCCTACGAGGCGGCCATGATTAGTGCCGTTCGGACACTAGATGTGACGCCGCACTCTACTATGAGCTTCGTGATAGTAGTAGTTTATGCGAGGGAACTCGTGGACTACTTCATAGATGACATCACCTTAAAGCTGGCCGACCTTTGGGGCGGTCAAGGTCAAACGTGTGATGAGAAAACGGAGGTGCCTCGAGATCCACCTCTATACCCTTCGTCACGTTAGACTTTAACAACCTCCCTGATTCGGTGCGTGCCGGTTGGTATCGCTAACGCGTGAAGGCATTCGTGCCACTGCCACGTATGTGCTACTAATGCCACCACATCGGCCATACTAATCGCTCTTGTAGACGCCCACAGTTGAGGTTACCCGAAGTCTATGTAAGTTGCTCCAAGGCCGCCAACGATAAGTCGAAATCGTGTGTAGACAGGTTTGTCTATTGCGGAAGGACGCACCCCGCTTCTTCAAGTCAATGTGGTGCGGATCTCATTGAGAAAGAAATCCTGGCCGTTCAGGCCCATGATCCTATGCCTCATTGTTAAGATAGACACTGTATGTTCCTGGCCCCCCCAGGCCTACGAGCTCGGTCGCTTCCGCGCCCATTCTGAACCCCTCTGCGGGTTCTTCCCTCACCGGGCGCTCACCTGGTAAAGCTGGCTGCACAAAGAGTTCACACCCAGCCCTAGCTAAAACCAGGCCTTTCCTCCTTTCCACCGGCCGCGCGCCTCCACCGAGTCGTTAGACTCAAAGGTGGCAACTCCCCAGTGGTAGGCTGGGTGACTCGGAGACGATGGATCCTCCCAAAGAAGGACCCTCGCCTCCGAAGCCGCCCCGCTCGCTTAAGGTTTCGAGGCGGAGGAAGGAAAAGACTTGCATTGCGAACCCAACCTCCCCGATATGTCTTCGAAGGCGACAGCGCATTTTCTGGCCAACAGCGCCCGCAGTTCTGTCTCTGGTAAGCGTACGGCCATTCCCGTGAGGGTCTTCTCTTCGAAGAGGGCCCCCGCATCTCCTCCGAGCTAGGCCTGGAGGGCATATCCCTTCAATGGAATTGCCATTGACTCCGGGCCAACTGGAAGGAGTTGCGGGGGGCTCGTCTCTTCCTGTTCCGTTAGCTATCTTTTTGCAGGATACGATGCTGGACGCGTGTCCCCTGCTCACCCTCACGGGACATAAGCGTTTTGCAACGCCAACACCACGGTATGGGGGGGCGGGCGGGAGGATGCGCGATTTACACCCGGCATGGTGTCTCCGTTTTTCTCTTGGCTTTAGATAGCTCCTATCCAGCTGCACCTGGATAGGAGGTATACTGTTATTTCCGCGTATATTCCACCCTCAACGGACTTCGACGCGGGGCACTTCCGCTGCGTCGTCGCACGGTTGCCGAGGCTCTTTCTCTTGCTCGGATCTGAACGGTAGCCACCCCCTCAGGGGAGAATACTCGATTAATCCCAGGGGCCAAGTCCTTGCTGACCTGATCGACGAGGTGGAGATAGGTGTCCTAAATGTGGATGAGTTTACGCATCACTGCCTGAAAACCGCTTCATTTTTACTTGATTTTGGGTAGGGGGTAGTCGATGACCGCCATTTTAGTGATCACTTTCCCATTCAAATATCATTTTCCTGGCCCTGCCGCCCGAGAGCCCGCACCGGTGGTGCTTGGCGCGGGCTGAGTCATCTGCATTTCGGGAAATGACTGATTTCTCTGTCTCAGTCGAAGAGATTGTGTCGGTAGATAAGGCCGTTGAGTTCTCCGGCAACCTCATCGCCGTAGGCCTAACTACTATTCCTAAAACCTCTGCCCGTTTCCCACGCCGACCGCTTCCGTGGTGGTCAGCCGAGTATGAGACGGCCTTTAAACAGAAGCGTTATTCCTACATGGGTTATAAGCGCCGCCCGAACACTTTCACTGTCAGAGAATTTTTTCGAACTCGGGCTAGTTTCCGGTATATTTCGAAGCACGCCCGCCGCTCTCTTGTCGGGCATACGTTTCTTCACTTAACGTGAAGACCCCTCTAGCAGAGTCGTGGAAGCGAGTCAAAAGAATTCGGGGCAAGTTCTCCAGGAGAATGGGACCGCGTCCGTGGTGGAATGCTTCGTGACTGTTTTCTCTGCATTCTCTAGCCGGTATGCTGCTCCAGAAGCGGAGAACCCTTCAACGACATGTTTAATTTGAGTGAGTTGCGTTCCGCTCTCGCTTCGTGCGCAGACACCGCCCTTAGTCTAGACGATGTCCCGTACGCCATGTTTCGACACTTAGGTGAGCGAAGCATGGCCTTTCTGTTAGATTTGCTCAACAGAATCTGGGTAGAGGGTATCCTAGATTCCTGCCGAATCACTACTGTGCTCGCTTTTCGCAAACCGGGGAGAGATCACTCTACCCCTGCCGGTTTCCGCCCAATCTCTCTAACCTCCTGCGTGTGTAAGTTGATGGAGTAATTGATAAATGTTAGATTAGCCTTCTTGCTGGACAGCGGAGGCCATCTGTCTTCTACTCACTACGGCTTACGCAAGTTCCACTCCACGTCAGATGTTCTGCTCCGACTGGAAAATGCCGTCTGCGGGGCCTTCCTTCGTAGACAGCACTACGCCACGGTGTTTTTCGAACTGGAGAAGGCCTATGATACAACATGGCGATACGGTATCATGGAGACTCTCCACACGATGGGTACGAGGGGACGCCTTCCAATGTTTATATCTGAATCTTTGCGAGATCGTCGATTCCGCGTACGGGTGTTGTGGAGCCCTATCCTTCCCAATGAAGCAGGAAGAGGGTGTCCCGCAGCGAAGTGTCGCACTCTTTTTCCTGAGCATCAATGGCATCACCTCTGTGCTGCCACAAGATGTTATCGCTACGCTCTACGTGGACGACCTTTCGATCTCTTTTGGTGCGGCTGGCCTAGCTGCCAACTCTGAGCGTCGACTCCAACAGGCATTAAACCGCGGCTCTCACTATTCCGAAGGGCATTGGCTTTGGTTTTCCTTGGCCAAGACTAAGGTAGGGCATTTCTGCCGCCATCCGCGGCTCCATCCCAACCCAGACTTGTTTCTCAATGCGGTGAGCCTGGAAATAGTGGACTCAGCACAGTTTCCTTAGTCTTGTATTTGACCGACGCCTCACCTGGGAGGCTCATATTCGATGCCTTAGGTTCTCTTGTACCCGCGCCATGGATATTCTTCGTTCCGTGACGTTCAGCGCGTGGGGCGCTGATGTGGCTATTGCCTTACTTTTTTCTTGATCCTTTGTTCGTTCGAAGCTCGACTACGGATGCAAGTTCTACTCATCCGCAGCCGAGCGTGTATTGAGGAAGGTGTACTCCATCCGCCACACCGGCCTTCGCCTGGCGACCGGTGCCTTTCGTACTTCCCCCATTGAGAGCCTACTTGTCGATACTGTGGAGATACCACTCGCTCTGTGTCGTGCACAGTGTATTATTCGCATTTACGCGCGAGCTTGGCGCCTCCCTCAGTCTCCAACAACTCTCACTGCATCCGCAGCTGATCTTGTTGGTGCCTATGCCGCCGAGAGACGCCAGTCATACCCTAAGCCCTTTGGGTTTAGGGCTAGCAAATTCCTTCGAGATTTCGGTATAGCTCCCGTGCCGGTGGCACCCTTTGTTCTGCCCAGGACCCCACCCTGGAGGGTACCACCTATGACTATTTGTCGCCACGCTTTTGCTCCCAAAGCTTTTTCAGCGCCGGAAGTTTGCGTTCGGCCTTTTTGGAGCACACTTCGTGTCACGCTGGAACCGTGCCAGTGTATACGGATGGCTCCAAGTCCGAAGAGTGGGTCGGTTTCTATGCCCTGTCCCCTCTGTTTGAAGTCAGTGGGGCTCTGCCAGGCGCTGCATCTACCTTCACGGCCCAGTTGGTAACAATACACTGCTTGGTACGTGAGAAAACGCGACTTACCCGGTCCGGATACCGAATTGTGATTTATAGTGTCTCACAAAGCGCCCTGAGTGCTCTCGGGGCATTGGAATCTCCGCATCCCCTGGTTCGCGATATCCGTCGCGCAACGGTTTTGGCAAGCCGGGCGGATGTCGAGATTATCTTGTGCTGGGTTCCTGGACATGTAGGAATTGGGGGCAATGAGGGTTCCAAAGAGACCGTGAGGACTGGGCGACAAGACGAGTGTTTCTCTATTCCTCACACCGACTACATTGCAGGAATAAGGGTGGCTTGGCAAAGAAGATGGGAGAAGGTCGAGGAGAACTTAAAGTTACGTGCCATTGCGCTGTGACTGTTCCCATGGACCAACCCCCACTGCCCCACGTCTCAGGTTGCTTTCTGTCGTCTCCAAATCGGACAGACTCGCGGGTCGCACCGCCATTTGATGGAGCACTTGCCTGCGCCTTATTTCGACGACTGCGTTGTCCCCCCGACAAGTGCAGTCTCCCTGAGTCGCTATCTGTCTTCATTTCGTCTGCGTCCATTATCGACTGTGCCTTTGCCGATGAGTGACGCCAATCATTAAAACTTTTCGGATTTGGGCAAGGAAACGTTCAAGAATTCGACCTAAATCTCGGGGCGGTGGCGCCCATGGTTTGCTTAGTACCCTACCCCCAATAGCTTTTCTCCACGCCAAAGCTTGTACAACATCGGGAGTATTGGGGTTAATTTTTTTGGCGTATACTTGTACATCGTGTAACAGTGAAATCGTGCCAGGCGTACACAGATGGCCTCAAGTTCGAAGAGGGTGCCGACTTGCATGCTCTTGCGCGCGCTTCTTCCGTCTTCACGATTTAACTTTTGCAATACACCACTCAGTACGGGAAATTACGCACCGTACCTGACCGAGGCCGTTTTATAATTCATAGCAGTTACTCAGAGCGCGCCAAGTGCCATTAGGTAATTAGTATCTTCACCTCCTCTGATTCACAGTATCCGTGACGTCGTCGTGATGCGAACCGGCAGGGTGTCTAGATTGTTTCCGCTGGGTACCAGGATATGTAGTGGTTGCTGGGAACGAGCTTGGTAATGAGGGCTACAGGGTGTCTGTGCAGACTGATCAACTGCTCCCCTTCACTGACTACATGGCAGGAATTAGGTTAGAAACCACGAAGCTAGGAGACCATGGACAGGAGTTTAAAGTTGCGCACTATTGCGCCCCGACTATCTTTCCATCAATGCTTGGACTGTATCATCATTTTCTGTCCTTCGAAATGAATACACTGCAGGAGCGCATCGCCACATGATGAATCACTTCGCTCAACCTTCGCAAACTGTCCCGCAATATTTGTATGTTCACCCACTAAGGGGAAGCTTCGTGTGCGGTAGCTGGAATAAGAAGGTCGCTACCACTACTGGGTTCCTAAACCCTTTATTCAGATTTAATATATTTTCTAAGAGGCTGGCATTCAGTCTCTGAATTTGAGTTTATTGATGGTTTGCCCTAGTTCTTAGGATAGGCTTGCTTCTCCAAGGGCACCCCAGTCTGCCCTTCGAGACCCTAAGGAGGGTGGGGTGGATGGGGAGATCTATAGTTTAGCCTGGGTCCACCAGTCCCCCATCGCTACCACATATGCTAGCAGCCTGAAAGTGGACCTGAATCAGGATGCCATCCGGCGACTGGCCATACTCGATGTGGTGTAACTGTTTCTTCTTTGCTACGTCGCAGCCTAAGGGAATGTGGAAGATATTAGAACTCTCAGAGACCTTCGTCCCCGATTGACGTTTTGATGCTGCCATTGTTTCGGGTCAGATTATGAGCCCGCGGTATTGATCCGAGAAACAATTGAAATAGGTACTAACTTCGATGTGGAGAAGGAATAAGAATGCCACCTCTGTAGTTGTCAGTTGTGCGTCGTTAAAAATTAAAAAAATAACCTTGAATTAAGTAGTAAACTCTCCAGCCCGCTTCTGCTTGGGCAATCTATTCTCTCTGCTACTCAAGTCATTTTTTTTTCATATTGCATTGACGCATGCAATTTATTAATGTCCCGTTATGATAAAGGAAAAAGAAAGAAACTTTTAATAGGTTTGCGATTAACCCATAAATGTCGTTTGCTGTGTATCTCCATTCTTCTAATATACTTTTGTTTTGTTTTTTCAGTATGCACATAAGTTGGCTTACTTGATCGGGCAAAATGTGAGAAAGGAGCCTCATTCCAGCTTGCAAGATAAACTTTATTATTTATAAGAATGAAGTTCTGCACTCTTCCATATTTTTACCTTCCTGGGTAGTTTATTCTGGCTATCTACTTTACATTCTTTTCACTTAACTTTACCACTTTCTTTTCAAATCTGTCTTCCAAAGCTCTCTGATAAAGATGCCTTCCTTTCTTTCTTAATGAATACTGAAAATAGGGGCTTAAAAAAGAATCTCTGACCGACATTGGCTGAATTGGTGTTCTATTCACCTCCCTAACCGAAGTCGCTTTCCTTTTTTTCTTTTTCTTTTTTAAATATAGAATTTGCCATGTCTCGATATTCTTTGTGATATTATAAGTAAGAAAAAAAAGTTCAAGTTTTTGTACATCAACGGGTTTTTTTTTGTTGACCAAGTAAATAGAATGTGTCAAGAATAAATTATCTTGTGTATGTGTTTGCTTTGAAATCCTCAAAAAGGCTTATTGTTGAAATGTCAGAGAAAACGTTAGTATTAAGTGATCGTATTGAGGAAAATCAGGGAATTATTATTTATTAAGGGGTAAGAAGATGGAGAATAAAATCATGCATAATAGGAAAAAGGAAAGGAAGAAAGAATACAAATCCCCCTCCACGCGTGCGGTGTTTCCAGAGGCTCGCCGTGGGAGTGCTTCCTGCCTTGTCGGAGAGGGGGCTCATCCCGCTCCTTTGAGTGGAGTTTTACTATACCTGTCTCACTTCTCGACCCTTATGGTCTCATTTTTATGTTATTCATTCTCTCCTGTTCCCCTTTTTACTTTGTCAAGTGTGATTGATTGCGCCTCAGCCTATCTGTGTGGTCGGTTGTAGTGGCTGAACCGCGGTTAGTTGGATGTTGTGGCTGGCTACCGCGATGGTCTTTGCATCCTTGAAGGAAAAATCCCGAAGGCAGCCACTTATTTTTAAATCTGCGGTGCTGGTTGAGGAGTACACGGGTCCCTCCCTCCCTTCCTTTGAGCGTCCGCATCGGGTGACGTGGCTGCGCGAGACCCTCCCACCCCTCCTAATTAACATAGTAGTATATGGAGAAAATTAACCATACTCAGAAGTCTTCGACTTCTGCTTTGCTTCTCGTGCTCCTGCATCTTGTTCCAGTTCTCGCTTTCTCGTGGCAGATCCGTTTTCTTAAGAGGTAGACCACGAGTTGGACTGCCATTCACTTTTTGGTTCTTAGAACGAAATCTGAAATCCTCCTATCAAAACTTAATATTTTTGATGTGAGTGAGGAGCCCTAGTAGTGGAGGTCACTTCCTGTCCTCCAACATGATTCCGTACAAGCCCTCAAGACCCTTGCTCGCTCTGAGATTGCTGTTTCATCCCACCGAGCCTTCAACACGGCGATGGGCCTCATCCGTTCTAATGAATGGACTATGACCAAGATGCTTCAGTCAAAGCTGGCTAGCCAGCGGATTATTGATATTCATAGACCACAGCGAATCGTTGGTGGGATCCGGGTGAACACACCAACGATGTTCCTGACATTTGATCGTCGGGATCTTCCAACACATATATATCTAATCTGAGACGCTTTAATTGCCATATTTGGTCATGTGTTCACTGCCTGCCGTCACCCCCGTGTATGCGTGGATTGTGCGCAGGCCTACCATGGTCATAACCTGCGACCATCCACACCGCTGTACCAACTGTGGAGATATTCCCATAGTGCTTTTTCCTTCGTGTCTCATATTTCTTTGCAAAAGTGGTCTTAGCTGTCCGTGATTCTGCTAAGGTGGATATGCGGGAGGCCCGTCGATTATTCCGGGAGAAATTCACCAAGCCCTCCCCGGCAGGGCCGGACTTACCTATACGAGATGGAGTAGGGCCTCAACCATAATGCCTGTAGCCTTAAGATTGTCAATTACTACCATTGTAATATTGTTTTTGAATGCTGATGAAACTAACTTACATTTTCTAATATAACTACTACCATCACTCTAAACTGTAATACCTTTATCTCTGGAGAAGCATGTCCCGAGGCAAGACTGACGTGACCCAAGGTCCAGTCCAGTAGTTCCTCCAACAAGAAGAAATATTTATTGTGTTCCAGTAAACAGTTGGCTGGGATTTTTATCTAAGAAGTTTTAAAATATTGTACTTTCGAGGATTCAAAAATGAATATTTATTTTATGAAATTATTGTTATCTTACTTGTTTAATGAGTAACACTTCATAGCCTCGTAAGTAGTGCACCCTCCTTTATTTTGTATTGTTTTTTACCCCTGTGAAAGAGGTTTTATAAATTATATCCTAAGAAAGTGAAGAAACCTAAACTGGACCATTCCAGCCTAACTAACGACGAAAAAGTGAAGACAGCCGTAAAACGTCAGCAAGTGTTTTCTTCTGGATTTTTAATTATTGTTCTAAATTAGTTCTTCAAAAATATACACTTATTTAAAAATCATAATTCTTAGATAGATCTAAATTACTTTTCCGTGCCTGATACTAAACTAGTAGTTATACACCGAATAGGCTAAATTGATCGCGCCATATTGTTTGACCAAGTCAAATCTCGAACTAAAAAATGTCAGGTGCCGAGAGGTCAAAGTGTAAGTTAGTAAAGTGGTGCAGAGATTTTTCAGAGCAAAGCTACCATAGAATTACAGTGTCGAGTGTTTGTTTATTCTGTAAACTTGCTGAACGACATGATAAAGAAAAAAATATACTTATGAACATGATCGCTACCCTCGAAAACAGAATTAACTCTTAAGAACTAAAAGAATGCGATTGTAAAACCAATGGGAACAAAGTAATAAATATTAATAGCAAGGTAGTCAGATTGGAACAATCTGTTGCATTATTAGATAATAAAGTGAATCAGAAAAACAAAAATGGAAACAATTTTTTGCCTGTCAGAAATAAACATCCATCTAAACCTAACCTCACTGAACCGCCTAAAATAGAGACTCATAATAGATTTCTAGCTTTGTCTGAGGCAGAAGATGACACATACTTAATTGGAAACTCTATAATAGGAAATTAAATTGATCATTTTGGTGAAAAAAATATTAGAAAGCGTAAATTCAGATGTTATCCCGGCACAGGAATCAAGAAAGTAACCGAAGAAATCGACAATTTAAACCTGAAGAATAAAAAGCCCTGTAATTGCTCATGTTGGAACAAATGTTGTTTTCTGTGGTCAAAACTTTTCTAGAACAGAAAAATTGATCAATGACTATACTGAAATGGTTGCAAAAATCAAATAAAAAACAGGTCGTGGATTAATTGTCGGCATATTGCCAAGACTAAAGGAGAAAAATGAAACGATGAGTACTTCAATTGGCATAAATGAACGCCTGCGAAAGATATGTGAACAGGAAAATGATTTCGTCGACTTTTGGATGAGCTTCATTAACAACAAAGAATATTTTGCTCATGACAGAATCCATCTTAGTACTAAAGGTAAACAAAAATATAGATATTTAATTAATTTGAGTCTATATAATATTCTCGAAAAGAAGCGCTCAGATACTCGTACTTCTTCACTAAGGACTTCGGGAAACGATTCAACCACAGAAGCACAAGTAAACAGGTAAAATATTTAAAAGCTGTCTTGTTTAACGCCAGGTATATTAGGAATAAATTACTAGAGCTTAAAGCGTTTGTAATACTAGAAACGTATGATATAATAGGTCTTAAAGAGAGCTGGATTCATTGTCATTTGCGAGATTTCATAGGTGAATTTCAATTAGAAGGTTATAAGGTGAAGGCGTGATTTTATATGTAAGAAATAATCTCTATCATAGGAGTCAAACTAAATCTTGAAAGAAGTCTGTATGTATATTTAGCTTACAGAAGCCTCCATCAAACAGTAGACGTAGATCAAAGATTCTAGGACTGCTTAACAAATGAAATAAACAACAAATTATGTTTAATTTTTGACGATAATTTCAATTCGGGACGAGTAGACTGGTCTATGAAAACCTCTGACGCGGAAGGATACAGATTAATTCATTTTACTGACAATAACCTACTAACCCAATAGGTCAAAGAAGCCACAAGAGGTCCTAATATCTTAGATATAGTTTTAACTAGCGACGATGATTTGATTTCCAATCTGAGCGTAGGAGACAAGTTTGGTAATAGTGACCACAATGTAAATTATTTTAATATCAACGTATTATGCATTAAAGAAAAAGTATATATTACCAAGCTAGACTTCAAAGAGCAAGTTTGGAGGGATTAAAAGAGAGTTTGTCTCATTACAAATTAAGTTCTGGCCATATAAACGAGACCTGGATAAATTTTAAAGAAAATCTGATGACCAAGCAATCAAATTTCATTCCATCAAAGTCATTGAGATTTGGTAATAATAAACAACCAAAATGGTTAACAGAAGAAATTAAGAAAAGTATTGAAGACATCAAAGAAAAATATACTCAACTAAAAAGAAAAGTTAAAAGAGCCAATCGAAAAGAAGAGATTAGAGTGGCCTTAAACTGTAAGTCGAACCCCAAAGAATTCTTAGCACTAGTAAACAGTAGGAAACCAATTAAAAATAGTATAGGGCCCATTAAAGACAAAAAAAAAGCGTTTACAATACAATGATGTAAAAATAACAAATGTTTTAAATGAATATTTTGCAACAGTATTCACCAAGGATGAATCCGAAGTTATTCAAACTCTTAACACCAGATTTTCTGGCAATAATCCTCTAAAATCAATAATGTGTTGAGTTAATGATGTAACGAGACTCATCTATAAATTGAATAAATTTAAATCGCCTGGTCCGGACATGATTTGGCCAACGGTAATAAAAGAAGTTAAAGATTCTATAGCCGTACATATAACAGAATTTTTAATCTTTCTCTCCAAAGAAGATGTGTCCCAGAAGATTGGAAGTTGGCTAATGTAACGCCAATATTTAAGAAAGGATGTAAAGAGTCAGCTAGCAATTACCGCCCAAGAAGTCTAACATCGGTAGTAGGAAAAACGCTTGAGCGCCTTATAGCAGAAAAAAATAGTGGAACATATTGAAGTAAATGCTTTATTATGTGACACTCAACATGATTTCAGAAAACAAAGATCGTGTTTGAATAATCTCTTAGAATTCTTTCACCACGTAAATTCAATTTATGACACAGAAAGATCAGTTGACATATTGTATTTAGATTTTCAAAAGGCCTTCGACAAAGTACCACACGCAAAGTTAATGCCGAAAATTAGAACATTAGGAATATTCGGTGAAGTTGCGAATTGGATGGAGAACTGGCTCACAGAAGCACAGAGAGTTGTAATTAATGGTCAAGCATCCGATTGGACATATGTTAGTAGTGGAGTTCCACAGGGGTCAGTTTTGGGACCGTTACTCTTCATTATATATGTAAACGATATTGACCGGATTAATATCAAATATTTCAAAATTTGCGGATGACTGTAAATTGAGTAAAGGTATAATTATTGAAGATGACATTAAAGACTTTCAGGAAGATATTGATCAAATTATGCGCTGGTCTATAAAGTGGGATTTGCCTTTAAACCTCGATAAATGTAACATAGGCAACAAAAATCCCAAAGCTGAATATAAGATTTTCGATAGAATAATTACATGCACTGAAAAAGAAAAAGACTTAGGCGTTTACGTAACCAATGATCTCAAATTTTCCCAGCAATGTGTAGAGGTGGAAAAGAAAGCCTTAAAGATACTAGGTTATATTAAAAGACAATTTAGCTACAAAAAATTAAACAATAATCTTGAATACGTTTAATACCTTAGTAAAACCACAGCTGGAGTACTCTGCGCAAGTTTGGTCACCATATTTAAGAAAAGACATTGAAAGATTGGAGAGGGCCCAAGCCAGAGCGACAAAATTAATTCCAAATTAAAAAAAAACTACAATTACAAAAAGCGACTGGAAAAGTTAAATCTATCCAGTCTCGAAAACAGACGCATCAGAGGTCAATTAATCGAGGTATACAAAATTTTGAAAGGAATAGATAGATAATGTCGACTACTCTATTTAGTTAGAACTAAACAATAACTATACGCGTAGCAATGCTATGAAGCTTGTTCCAAAACAATTTAAAACAACCCTTTGCGGAAAAAAATTCATATAAAATAGTTAAAGTGTGGAATCAACTGACGGAAGAAATAGAGTCCAGCGAAACTGTACAAACCTTTAAAAAAAGATTAGACAAAGTTATTATAAACTTAAAGTATTGAAGAGGAAAATCAATGATGTTAATGAAATAAAAAATAACATAGAAAAAAGCAGCACAAAAGAGAACCGCGATGGGCATTTAAATAAATAATCAGATAGGTTTCAGTTTTACTAAATAATTTCCTGACTGTGTTGATTTTTTCCCCCACAAACACAATCAGGTATCTTTTCCTTTTTTCATTGCCTGAAGATTCGGGTGGGAGGGGAGAGCCTTGATCTGTTCTATACTTACCTCCAAGTTTTAGGTTAGGTCATTCCTAAAGTGAGCACCTCCTCGGTATGGACAGAAATGTCTTTTGACGTAGTCTAATTCATTGTAACTAATTTTAACACCTAACCTAATCCAAGAACCAACCTATTTTAACCTGACTTAACTAAGTTAGGATAGGCTGGGCTTGTCTAGGTTTCCTTAACATTTAATTTACCTAGTCTAATTAACGGTTAGGTTAAAACAAGGAAATATGTTAATTTTAAAAGAAGGGACTATAAGTCATCAATTTGTTTACAGTCACGCTACTAAATGTTGTGCCGGACTATCCAGACTCTGCTTAGACTATTTAACGAACAGAGTTAAATATCAAAGTATTTAATACAAATAGCAGAAGTATTAGAAATAAAAAAATAGAACTCTTATCTTATATAACTGCGGAGAATTTAGATATTGTTTGTATTAATTACTGAGACTTGGGTGAGTGAGTTTAATAAGGATAATATCAAGGAGTTTGAAATTAATGGATATACTCACAGAGAATCTTCTGGAAGAGGCAATTATGCCTGCGGCTCCAGGTTTTTAAAATCAGAGTTATCCTTCTCTTAGGTGGACTGCTTGTCATGTCTACGAGCTCCACCTACCCGTGATGCCCAGTCACGGAGGTAACCCCACTTCCCTAGTAAATAGTCTCAGCTTAAAAATAATCCGGACGGAGATTCGAACTACCGACCCAATAATTGCCGTGCAAGTGCGCTAACCACTACAATTTATTCAATTCGGAAAGAAAAAATAAAAAAGGTTTGAGGTATATTTATTTACTTAAAAGATATCATAGTAGCTAATTTAGATAGATATTAAATCTTAAATTCAAGAATAACGTCAAACTAAAGTTAGGCTGTTTTTATAAACTACCATGCACTAATAGTGTTGATGATAGTCTTATTGTCAATGGAATTGAGAAATCATGTATGAGAGATAAAAGCCAAGTTTTTATTCTTGGAGACTTTAATATTCCAGATATAATTGGGGTTCTACAGCACTAAACGAAGATAATATCATCTTTAAATGAATTTGCTAACAATTACTAAATGTACCTACTAGAGGGAACAATATATTAGACCTAGTCATAACTAATATTTCAATGAATATTCATGGTTTAAATGTAGGATAAACCTTAGACAATAGTGATCATAATATTATAAGAGTATATTGATTTAAAAAAAGCTGCAGATTGTAATTTAAAAAACAATCAAAATAGAGGTAGCCCTGTCCAATTTAGAGAAATGATTAATGATATAAATTAGAATAACTTATTTAATGTTAAAGATTGTTATGAAATGTAGGAGATTTTTATAATTACTTTATATAAAATTCAGTCAGAATTCTAAATTTTTTTTTCAGATTCTCAGGTTTGATTAAAATCTTTTAGAATATTTAAATTATGTTGATGTGGCATATCTAGATTTCAGAAAAGCATTTTACAATGTTTCACACAATTATTTAGTTTATAAATTAAATTTAATATGTATAAATTGGGTTGTACTGTTGGCATTTTTTATTGCAGGTTAGTCTGGAGAGACCGACAGTGGAACTAAAAAACGGATGCAGAGGCAGAGGTATGGTGGGCGAGGTAGTTTAAAGGGTTTTGGTTGTTAATGCGGGTTTAGAAAGTAAAAGGAGGCCGTCAGTGGTCTTATAGGTTTACTCAACGGTATTTAAAGACCTTTAAAGGCTTGATCAGTTAAGGGGATGCCCTCGAAGGACACCTGTGAGAGTAAGCCTCTTGGAAATACACTTTTATTCTTTCAATACAACATGAGCCAGCGTGAGAATGTTATAAATTCGAGGAAGAATCCGTCACTCGCTTAATGACACGTCCCAGCTGTGTTTGCTTGTAGACGCCAATTGCCCCCCCCCCATCCCATAGATAACGCCGTGCGCGGCCACATTAACCCTCCCCAATATCGCGAGGCAAGTTTTATCGTCTGGAACGACGCGTTATGAAATTGTGTTTGCTTAGACTGGCGCCAAGAATACCCTATGGGCCGCAAGGCTCTGAGGCGTCTATCAGATCACCCGCCCAGGCATTTCACCCGAAGCTCGCCATCTCTCGAGGAGATTGAAAGCCCACCAGCAACTCCGTCCAGACTGCCGTCTGTTTCTCCTGAACCCCTGTAACCCGTCGTCGTACTTCGTCGAAGATCTACATTCGTTAAGCTTTGGCCCCTGTTCAGAGGAAAGCTATCGAACCCCCTTCTTTCCGGAGAGTTGTGTGGTCCTCTCATCTTCACCCCCCCTTCAAGATTCCCGTTCTTTCGAGACTGTGACTCTCTGCTCATCCGAGATGGGTTTTTTAAACGATACTTTTAAAAGAAAAATCCTATTCATTTTTAAAAGATATTTTCCCCAAATCAACCCATAAATAGTTTTTAGAAACAAACTATCGATAGGAAGTTTTTTAACAGTAAAGATCCTATCTCTAGGGAGTTCCGCAGTGATAATGTTTACATTGGCAGCACTGTCAGGTCTCTCAGAGCTAGGTTCTCTGCTCATATGGGGATTAGTTGGCGCACAAACAAAATATTGAATAAAAAGAACCCTCGAATCTTTATATATCAAACACTACAAACCTACACTCAATGAAGATTTAAGTACAATATCATTATTAATTAACTAATTTTAACTACAGTTTGTTAGTTGGTTTGTTTTTTAACAAACCAAGCGTCACTGTAACCTATAAATACTAGCCACTTGTTAAACCCACCATTCAATCTCTAGGATGGTTCCACTTTAGTAAGTACCCAAATTTACCGTTTTTATATTGTGTTTTTTAACTCTTACAGTCTTTACAAAATTAAAAACAAAGTTTATATTTATTATCTTTAAATAATGCCAGGTCAATTTCTTTTATAGTTTTTAATTAATTTCTGCAGTAAACTTTAAATTTATTAACTAATTTTTTGAGTCAGTTTTAAAGCAAATTTATTGTTGCCAAGTCCTATTTAATTTTTTTTTTAACTTATAGTACATATTACTGATATTTTATAATTGGTCACCTTTTAAAATAATGTCTTGTTGGCCTTTTCAAGTTTTCTTCATATGTATTAACTTTGTAAACTTATTCTAGCCTGAAGGTGAAAACTTGTAGTTTTCGAAACGTTGTGAAAAATTAAAAGATGCTGCATCCGTTTCTCGTGGCTCTGGGATTTATCCTCAATATTAAATGCAGGCTTCACGGCCGAGCTCCATATATATATATATATATATATATATATATATATATATATATATATATATATATATATATATATATATATATATATAAATATATAATACTGGTAATTGATTTGTTCCTTGGGAATCTGATATGTAGCAGGAATATGAAGACCCAGGTGATTATACTAATCATTTATTGGCCAGACGTTTCGGACCTTTAGTAGGACCATCTTCAGCGACTATATCGTCTAATGAGAAGGGAAAGGAACATTAATTGATAACACTTAAAAGAATGCATTGAAAACAAAAACAAAAAAAAAACAGAAGAAGGCAAGTTAAAATAATAAAATTGACAATAATTAAAATTAAAGTAAAAACACTAATAATATATAGAATTAAATAATATTAACCAGTGGTATTTAAAAAAAAAAATAGAAAGTGAAATTATAACAAACTGACTTGATTATCACGTATTAAAAGTTACTGAAGTAAACAAAAAATAACATTATATTAAATTGTAAAAACACACCAAAAAAAGACAAAAACTCCGAAAATAAATCAGAATGAACAAGGGGACTGACCTTAAACGTGGGAGTTGAGAAATCAACTAACTAAGCATTTAAAATTACTGACGAAATTTATTCGGTTGGTTGGTTGGCTAGTTAATCTATTGAAGTGTTGGTTGGTTATATTGTGAATCATTTAATTGAGGAGGCGTAATTATTTAACTTTGGATTTATTTTAATGATATATAGTGACTCTAAGATTTTCAAATCGAGAGAAGTTAAGGCTGAAGATAATATAGTAAATGAATTAGAATTAAGAGGATGATGGTGATACTCTGAATGTTGCCTGATGGAAGAGGCTTCAGGTTTAGAAATCGGAATACCAGTCCTATGAGACAAACCCAAGAGCTTCGCGATCCTGCAGTTGAATTGTAAGCCAGTTTGGCCTACATAACGACTGTGGCAGGTCGTACATGTATAATTGTAAATTATACAGGATCGCAAGCCAAAAGGGATTGGCTCCTTATGACGGAAAAAGGAATTTAACGATGCAGGGTTGGAGTTAATACAAATAAATTGGCATTGAGGGACCCCGTAAGGGGCGCGGCGATTTGCCATCCTGGCCGCCGTGCTGACGGGATCCAGCGCTCCGTCCGGCCCTAGCTTAGCCACTCATCCTTCCTTCAGATAGCAGGTATTTCTTCCCTACTTCGTCGCTTTTCATACAACCTCTCTCACAACTTTCAATGGTCAACCTCTAATTTCACAGGGTAGATGCTGACCTTCTTCTCAAGCCAACCGTCCCGGATCGGGGCTGAGGGGGGAGGGGACAATGTTCCCTAACCCCCGAGCTCCGGTTCAGGATAGGGGGTTTTTAACAACCTGCTTCTTCCCCACCCATACCTTCCTTACATCCTTTTTTCCTCTCCTCTTCACATTCTATCCATTTTTACGCCGCGTCTAAGGTGGAGCCGCCATGCCGATGGACTGCCAGGCAACCAGGCAACCAGGCAACCAGGACGGTGCCTATTAGGCACCGTCAGGCCTGGCTATGCCATGTCTGTAAGCACCTCTTGCAGTGCTAGCAACTGCGAGAGTTGAAGAGCGGTTGCATCCCGTAATAAAAAAAGGGTCACCATGCACAATGATGAGTGTAACCAAAAAAAAACTCCCACTGTAGAAACGACGGAGCCGCTCTTGGGCAGCTCCACAGAAAAAATGGAGGTTATCCCCCCCTGTGCTTGCGCAGGAGACCCTCCATATCTCTTTAACCGGAGAGGAGGCTTACTCCTCTCCTTGGCTTGCGGGTGTAGGGGACTCCCCCTCATCCCCTTCTCTGGAGGTGCTTTCGGGCACCTCCCTTTTACCAGTGGCATTCCCCTCTGTTCTTTCCAAGGGGACTGCCAAGAAAGCCACAGGCAGCCCTTAGCCAGCCGCTCCACATCGAAGCGGCTCGGTAGGGCAAACCCCATTAGGGGGAAAAGGGAAGCCAGGCCCCTTCGGTCGCTTCCCTCAAAAGACCTGCTGGCAAGAATATTGAACCTTGCCGGGGTCAAGGCCCATGCCTCCCCACACAAGACTAGTGACAATACTGCCAACGGGACCTGCAATGTCTATGGCCAACTGGAAGCCCCCCCCTGAGATAGACATGGTCCTTGAGGAAACCCAGCCTCAGATGGTAGGACCTTCCATGGGGGGGAATCCGGGCTCGGCGCCAAGCATCGAACCCGAATCCGCCCCTATGCAAAGTCATCCTCAAACGGATGTGGTTTCCGAAGCAGTACAAGGAGGGGAGGGATCTCCCCCGATCGGTGCCCCCACGACTACCAGGACCTTCTCTATTCCGGAGAATGACCTGGCTGAGGCCGGTCAATCTGGCCTGGGGGCTTCTTTGGCGGAGGTGAAGGGCGGGTTCATTCCCCGCCCTCATCTCCAAAAAAGAAAAAAAAGACTAAAAAGAACAAAAAGACTCGGGGCTCCTCTCCATCTGCAGGGGCTACGGGGACGGATGGGTCTGCTGCCACTTTGGCAAGCGACCAAGCCAAGATCGGCACATCCGGCCCCTCTGCCCACCCGGTTTCAGAGCCCCTGACTAAGACCAAAAGTGCACAGGGCGGAGCCTCGATGACATCAAAACCCCTGATTGAGGTTACCTGGCGTTTTCGAGCCCGCGGGCTTCAAACGCTTCCTCGTTCTTCGCTCCACTGATGCCACCATGTTGGCTAAGGGCAACATGATCCATCAGAGGAGAGGATTAGCTAGTACAATTGGTAGAGAGCCGAAGGTGACCCGTTTCTCGGACGGGAGCCTTCTGGCGAATGCGGCGAATCCCACAGAGGCGGCCAAGATAAGTGCTCTTCAGACACTTCATGGCCCCTTGGTGAGTGTGACGCCGCACTGTACCATGAACTTTGTGAAAAGAGTAGTTTATGCGAGGGAACTCGTTGACTAGTCCATTGAGGACCTTACCCTAGAGCTGGCCGACCATGGGGCAGTCAAGGTCGAACGTGTGATGAGAAAACAGGGAGGGGCCTTGAGACCCACCCCTACACTATTCGTTACGTTTGACTGAGTCGGTGCGTTCCGGTTGGCACCGCTACCGCGTGAAGGCATTCGTGCCACTGCCGTGGCGGTGCTATTACTGTCACCGCTTCGGCCATACGAATCGTTCTTGTAGACGTGCAAAGTCGGGGTCACCCGAATTTTGTGTAAATTGCTCCAAGCCTGCACACGACAAGTCCAAATCGTGTGTGGCCAAGTGTGTCAATTGCGGAGAGCCGCACCCCGCTTCTTCGAAGCAATGTGGTGCATATCTCCTTGATAAAGAAATCCTGGCCGTTCAGGCCCAGGATCGACTCTCATTCCGCGAGGCTAAGGACTTGGTCTGGGCGCGCCCGGCTCTGGCTGGGACGTAATATGCCTCAATAATTAGAAAGGCACCCTCTGCTCCTGGCCCATTCAGGCTAGCGGGCACGGTTGTTTCCGCGCCCATTTGGAGCCCTTCTCCGGGCTCTACTCAACCCGGGCGCTCCCCTGGTAAAGCTGGCTGCAAAAAGGGTTCACATCCAGCCCCGGCTAAAACCAGGGCTCCCCCTTTCCCCCCAGCGTGACTGTTTCTCGTAAGGCGAAACGGCCACGTGCCTCCACCGAGTCGTTAGACTCACAGGAGGCAACACCCCTGAAGATGGTCACTAGGCCATCTTCTGTGGTTCCTAAAGCTGTCCTCCGAAAGGAGGACAGAAACAAAGGAGGTTCATCTCCTGCGCCCACGCCCCGAGGTGGAGCGAGTGGCTCGGAGACGGTGGTTCCTTGAAAAGAGGGCTCTCCCCCCTGAAGCCGCAACGCCCGCCTAAGGTTTCGAGGCGGAGGGAGAAAAAGAATCGCATGGCAAGCCCAACCTTCCCCAATAAGTCCTCGAAGGCGACAGCGCAATCAGCGCTTTGTCCGGCAACAGCGCCCGGGGTTTTGCTCCCGGGAAGCGTACGGCCATTCCTGTGAGGGTCTTCAGTTCGAGGAGGGCCCCCGCGTCTCCTCCGAGCTTGGCCTGGAGGGCATATTCCTTCAATGGAATTTCCGTGGACTCCGGGCCAACTGGGAGGAGCTGCGGAGGCTCGTCTCGTCCCGTTTCCCGTTAGCTATTTTTTTTTTGCAAGAGACTATGCTAGGCGCGTGCCCCTACCCTCCCTCCCGGGGTATAAAGGCCTTACGACCCCACCACCACGGGATGGCCGGGTGGGGGATGCGCGGTTTACACCCGGCATGATGTCTCCGTTCTTCCTTTCTCTTTAGATACCTCCTTTCAGGCAGTGGCTCTGCAGCTGCACCTGGATAGGAGGTATGCTATCATTTCTGCGTACATTCCCCCGTCAGCTGACTTCAACGCGGGGGACTTCTGCCGCGTCATGGCACGGTTGCCGAGGCCCTATCTCTTGCTTGGAGATCTGAACGGCAGGCATCCTCTCTGGGTAGATTACTCCATAAATCCCAGCGGACAAGTCCTTGACGATCTGATCGAAGAGCTTGAGATGGGTGTCCTAAACATGGATGAGTTTACGCATCACTGTCCGAGAACCGCTTCATTTTCTTGCCTTGACCACTCTTTGTGCTCTTCGAATGCACAGCCTGATTTTGATTGGGAGGTGGTTCGATGATCTCCATGGTAGTGATCACTTTCCATTCAAATATCATTTTCAGTCAGCTGCCGCCTGAGAGACCACCTCGGTGGTGCTTGGCGTTGCGCGGTGGCATTTCAGGAAATAACTGAATTCTCTATCTCAGTCGAGGAGTTTAGGTCGGTAGATGAGGCCGTTAAGTTCTTCTCCGGCAACTTCACCCCCGTCGGACTGACTACTATTTCTAGAACGTCTGGCCGTTTTGCACGCCGATCACTCCCATGGTGGTCGGCCGAGTGTGAGACGGCCCTCAAACAGAAGCGTTATGCCTACATGCGCTATAAGCGCCGCCCGAACGATTTCACTGTTCGCTGAATTTCGTCGGGCTAGGGCTAGGTTCCCGTATATTTCGAAGCACGGCGCCGCTCTTCTTGGCGGGAAATCGTGTCTTCACTTAAAGGGAAGACCCCGTTTAGCTTAGGTGTGGAAGCGAGTCAAAAGGATTCGGGGCAAGTTCTCGCAGGACCTCCCTCCAGTTCTATAGGAGAATGGGACTGCAATCTCGGACCCCGCGTCCGTGGCGGAATCCTTAGCGACCGCTATTTCCGCAGTCTCTAGCCGGGATGCTGCTCTTCAGCATTCAATGCACGTCGTCATGTCGCGGAAGTCTGCCGACGAGACTTTACCTCCAGAGCCGGAGAACCCTTTAACGACAAGTTTACTATGGGTGATTTGTGCTTCGCTATCGCTTCGTGCGCAGACACGGCCCATGTTCCGGACGATTACCGTACGCCATGCTTCGACACCTGGGTGAGCGAGGCATGGCCTTTTTGTTAGATTTGTTTAACAGGATCTGGGTGGAGGGTCTTCTCCCAGACTCCTGGCGAATCGCTACTGTGCTCGCCTTTCGCAAACCGGGGAGAGATCACTCTACTCCGACCGGTTTCTGCCCAATCTCTCTAACCTCTTGCATGTGCAAGTTAATGGAGAAATTGGTAAATGTTAGATCAGCCTTTTTCCTGGACAACGGAGGCCATCTGTCCTCTGCACAGTGCGGCTTCCGCAAGTTCCACTCCACGTCCGATGCTCTGCTTCAACTGGAAAATGCCGTCTGCGAGGCTTTCCTTCGTAGACAGCACTACGCCACGGTCTTTTTCGATCTGGAGAAGGCCTATGATACCGCATGGCGATACGGTATCATGGAGACTCTCCACACGATGGGGGCGAGGGGACGTCTCCCAATGTTTATATCTAAATTTTTGCGAGATCGTCGATTCCGCGTACGGGTGGGGGTAGCCCTGTCCGGCCCAAAGGTGCAGGAAGAGGGTGTCCCGCAGGGAAGTGTCCTCAGTGTCACACTCTTTGCCCTGAGAAACAACGGCATCACCTCAGTGCTGCCGGAAGATGTTCTTGCTACGCTCTACGTGGACGACCTTTCGATCTCTTTTGGCGCGGCCCAGATGCCAACTCTGGAGCGTCAACTTCAACAGGCATTGAACCACGTCTCTCGCTATGCCGAATCGCACAGGTTTCGGTTTTCTTTGGCCAAGACTAAGGTGGTGCACTTCTGCCGTTATCCACGGCTTTACCCCGATCCAGATTTGTTTCTTTTTAGGGTGCACCTGGATGTAGTGGAATCGCACCGTTTCCTTGGTCTTGTATTCGACCGACGCCTCACCTGGGAATCTCATATTCGTAGCCTTAGGGTCTCTTGTATACACACCATGGACATTCTCAGTTCTGTGACGTTCTGCGCTTGGGGCGCTGATAGGGCTACTGCCCTACTTTTTATCGATCCTTTGTTTGTTCGAAGCTCGACTACGGATGCGAGTTTTATGCATTGGCAGCCGATCGTTTACTGCGGAAGGTGGATACGATCCACCACACCGGCCTCCTCCTTGCGACCGGTGCCTTCCGCACTTCCCCCATTGAGAGCCTGTTGGTCGATGCTGGGGAGATGCCCCTCGCTCTGCGCCGCGTGCAGTGAATCACTTGACTGTACGCGCGAGCCCGGAGCCTCCCTCAGTCGCCAACAGCTCTCACTGCATCCGCAGCTGATCTCGATTGTGCCTCCCGCCGAGAGACGCCAGTCATACCCTAAGCCCTTTTTGTTTAGGGCCAGGAAACTACTTCGAGAGGTAGATATAGCTCTCGGGCCGTTGGCGCCGTTGGTTCGGCCCAGGACGCCACCTTGGAGGGTACTACATTTGGCTATTTTTCGCCACGCCTCTGCTTCCAAAGCTTGTACTGCGCCCGGAGTATTGCGTTCGACCTTTTTGGAGCACACATCATGTCACGCTGGAACCATGCCAGTGTATACGGATGGCTCCAAGTCCCAAGAGGGGGTCGGCTTCCACGCTGTATCCCCTCTGTTTGAAGTCAGCGGGGCTCTCCTAGGCGCTGCGTCTGTATTCACGGCTGAGCTGGTGGCAATACAACACTCGGTAAGGGAGATTACACGACGTGCCCGGTTCGGAGACCGGATTGTGATCTATAGCGACTCACAAAGTACCCTGAGTGCTCTCGGAGCATTGGAATCTCCGCATCCCCTGGTTCGCGATATCCGTGACATCACGGTTTTGGCGACCCGGGCAGTTGTCGAGATTATCTTCTGCAGGGTTCCTGTACGTGTAGGAATTGCGGAGGATGAGGGCGCCATAGAGTCCGCGAGGACTCTGCGACCGGACCAGCGTTTTCCTCTTCCTCACATCGAATACATGGCAGGAATACGGGCAGCTCTTCGGACTGCTTGGCAAAGAAGATGGGAGACGGTCGAAGGGAACTTAAAGTTGCGTGCCATTGTTCCACGACTGTTCCCATGGACCTATCCCTCAATTTCGCGACGGCTTCAGGTCACTTTCTCTCGTGTTCGAATCGGACACACTCGTGTGACGTATCGCTATTTGATGGAGCGCTCGCCTGTGCCATTTTGCGACGACTGCGTCGTCCCCCAGACTGTTTGGCACATTCTTGTCGAATGTCCCAGTCTGGGTGATCTTCGCGCACGTTACCTGTCCCGGTACCGGGATGGGCGGGGTCGCTACCGCCTGTCCCTTGTACTCGTGACGAGTGCGTGCACCATGACTGGTGGACTTATTCACTTTTGCGGGGAGGCCGGCCTTCTCCCTTGTATTTAACTTGTTTTTTTTATTGTTGTTTGTTTTTGTTTTTTTTTGTATTCGCAGGCTCCTGCGCCCGGGGGAGGGGGACCTCCATCCGACGCCAGGGCTTGCTCCCTGATTGTTATCCCCTTTTTATTTTTGTTTCTGTTAAAATGGTTGTTTAGGGTAGAGAGAAGGAGTTTGTTAAACTCGGATGCCAAATGCTCGAGATAGGCTAGCTTAATGAAAACCTTCTGTTTAGAAACAGTAGCAAGTAAGGGTCGAGGATAGTATATTTTGGAGACAAATTTGGATTCTAACTGGTCGAAGATGAAATCGGGGTAATAATTAAATTTGAAGAAATCCTTTTAATACATCAGTTCTTCATGAAACGATATCTAGTTAGAGTATATGTGGTAGGCTCTAAAAATTCAGCTTTTAATATTGGATAATTTAAACTGACTGGGAGAGCTACTAAAGAAATGTGTACCTAATCTAGAGGTGGTAGGAGTTCTGTAAATGGATGTATTGTAAGAGGAACATGTTCGGACAACGTTGACATCCAAGAACGAGATTTTGTTGTCCTTTTCTGTTGCCATAGAAAACCTTATGTTAGGATGTTGTTGGTTAATATAATTTAGAAATAGGGGTGCATCATCACTGTGCTTAAAAAATAGAAAACAGTCATCTATAAATCTTTTGACGACAATAGGCCTGAATTCTAATGGACCCTTGTCCAGCCACCGAGTTTCGTGGTGACACAAAAAGCTATTGGCAAAGGTGGGACCTAGTGGGGAACCCATAGCCATGCCTTTGTGTTGTAAATAAATCTCATTGTTGAAAAGGAAAATAGTATCACCCAAGGCTAGCTTTAAAAGCTTAATGAAAAGTTTTTACTTTAATTTTAATTATGTTACGTGCTCCAGCCGGCCGGAGCACGTAACACGCTCGTTGGCAAGGTCTAAGAAGATGACCGTATTGTGGTCGAAACGTCGCCGGTAAATAAAAAGGATGATATCAGCCATTTTCCTCGCCTTGGGATTTCTGTTGAACATTATATATTTTTCTATATATATATATATATATATATATATATATATATATATATATATATATATATTAATATATATATATATATATATATATATATATATATATATATATATATATATATATATATACATATATATATATATATATATATTAATATATATATATATATATATATATATAACCTATATATCACCTAGGTATATTTAGATTTTTATTTAAAGTTATTCCTAATAGTTCCTTTATAATATAAAAAAATAAAATCGTGAATTTCAGAAATAAATATAATTATCGAATTTTTGTTAATTTTATAACTAAAAGAATTACAAATGGTGAAGTTCAGAAAATTTATTAAAATTTGGCATGGAAATTATTAGAGCAAATTCAGATGGAGAAACAAAAAGAATCATGATAGGCCGTAGGACACAGACCGAAAGTCTGCCAGCGAAGCGCAAGCTCCTTCTATAAGAAGGAGTGGCGAAACTGCTCCTATTGTTAAAAATATAAAGTATCAGCGAAAGGTTCAATGTTATTAATTACTCAATAGGAGGCGCGCTGCTTTGAAGAAGAAGAAGTAGAAGAAGAAGAAGAAGAAGGTGGTGGTGTTCAGGGTGTTAAAATAAAGTTTATAAAGGGGATTAAAAGAGGCGGTTAAGATTAGCAATTCAGGCCGTAGGCCACACCCCGCAGGGGTGCCTGTGTAACCAAGCTCTTTTCCTGTTAAGGAAGAGAACAACTGCTTGTGTGTATATATATATATATATATATATATATATATATATATATATATATATATATATATATATATATATATATATATATATATATATATATCCAGGTTTAGTGAGTGTGTAATCCCAGTCCCACTTCCTAGACATATATTTTATTACCGCACCAAGGTGAAGCGGAGGTGAAATGTATCCAATACACCTACCGTAGCTACTTCCGGTGAATAAGAATAACCCCGGTACTTCCCTTTTGATCAAAATTAAGATAATGATCCCCTGAGTGTATCCCCACTCAGTAAAAGCCAGTCATGGGTGGACCGGTGTAATATTGAGATTTAAGCCGAGTGGATTGCTTAATAATTGCCAAAGGATCGTCCAAAATAGTTAAACACACATCACAAAAATAATCTTTAATGTACATGAATTAGAAAAAAAGAAACAGCGTATATAGGTATAAATAGAATTAATCTTTGCACTGAATAAGTAAGTCTACAACATGTCGTGGGGATTATACTTGAAAATTACTCACTAGGATGCTTGGGTCTTAATGGCACCCGACAGAATGAATGGAATAATATTATTGAGTCAAACACTAAATTAATCACTTCTAATACTCGAAGTTATGGGCTCGGGATGGGAATTATAGTTAATGGATAAACTGATGAAGTCAGGGAAGGGGATAATTCACTTTAACGATACCTTTGAATTCTTAAGTATTTTTGAGAATGACGGTGAAGATCCTCTTCTGGTGACGATGATCACACTTAGTCCGACCGTCCGAGGTTACCGAATGAGAAGGTAATCCTAGACCGGTGAAATACTAATCCTATGCCGGATCACAAAGGCGAGCCAAACTTTGGCTCAAATCGACCTTCTTCCTCGAAGTGACTGTCCGATCATTCGGCTCCTAGACTGGGTAGCCAAAACCGATTACCTAGCTACGTCTAGGATAATCCGCAGAGGGAGATCCTGCATAACCTCACACTCTGAATGGGAAAAGTGGGGGGGGGGGGGGCTGCGAGAAGTTTGGCACCTACAAGTACCGTGACGGCAACACACAAATTCCCAGAAGTTAATTTCTTACAACGGGCGAACTGTTTCCTTTGTGGAACGAACTCCGCACACTCGACGTAGGTCCAAGGTCTTCTCCTGGTGACGATGATCGCACTTAGTCAGGCCGTCTGAGGTTACTGAATGAGAAGGTAATCCTAGATCGGTGATATACTGATCCTATGCCGGATCACGATGGCGAGCCAAACTGTGGCTCAAATCGGACTTCTTCCTCGAAGTGACTGTCCGATCATTCGGGTCCTAGACTGGGTACCAAAACAGATAACCTATCTACGTCTAGGGTAATCCGCAGAAGCAGATCCTGCATAACCTCACACTCTGAATGGGGCAGGTGGGGGGGGGGGCGAGAAGTTTAGCACCTACAAGTAACGTGACTCAACACACAAATTCCCCGAAGTTTCTTTCTTACAACGGGCGAACTGTTTCCTTTGTGGAACGAGCTCCACACACCCAAAGTAGGTCCAAGATCTTGTGCCTAACACCAGGGAGAATTTTCCCTTTTATTTTCCTCACGAGCAAAAATCGGGAGAGAACACCGAATTCTCATAAAATCCGTATCGCTGCGCGAAGGACCTTTTCATCTGCTGCCAGACAGAGTAAATCTTTCACACCTTCGCTCCACGTCGAAAACTCGGACCTTCGTCGGCGTGCAGGTGTCTTTTAGTGTAGACATTTTCCTGAACAGCCGTCTCGAATTTGGTTGTCTCAAAGGCACGAAAAGGGGCAGAGGGAATTCGAGGCGAAAGACGAATTTGGAATACGGGAGGGACGCGCAGCTTGTGTCGGGGAATTCCTGCGGGGAATTCCTGTACGTGGTATTTAGACTTCTACATCCATACCTGTTTTGGAAGACATTATTCTGACGTGTAACCTGGAATAATGTATACTTTTTTCATTGGCTACACGAACAACAAACAACCCCCCCCCCAAAAAAAAAACAAAAAAAACAAAACGGGAGTTCAACGGATATAGTGACAACATAAAATAATCATGACAGAATAAGGAACACACGGGTTACCGGTCATATACAGGAAACTCCTGAATAATTAAGAGCTGATGCCTAAGTACAAAAAAAATAAATGATTATATTCGATACATTAATCCGGGTAGTATGATATAAGAATCACAGGCAAAAAAAAAGGAAACAATCTAAAATTAATCACGGCAGTTATAGAGCGTGTCATATTATCAACTTTACAAATATTACATATGAATTAATTAGTTGGTCGACACTAAACCTTTATCCAAAACTTTAAAAAGCTATAATACCGATTATTTACAAAGACTCACTGGGCCCGTCTACCGGGTTCCTAGACAAACTATCCGCTAGTACATTAGGGGATATCTTTAGGTATCGGATATCCTATTGATATTCGAATAATAACAGGGCCCAACGCATGAGTCTTTCATTCTGACCCTTACAACCTTTTAAATACGCTAGGGGTTTGTGATCCGTTTCTATGGGCATCGGTCTACCTATTAAATATACGTGGAACCTTTGTACCCCAAACACGATAGCTAAGGCTTCTAGCTCCACAGTGACATACTTCTTTTCCCGATCGGAAGGTTTCCGACTTTCAAAAGCCACCAGAACGGCACTTCTGCCTCGTATTGCAACATGGTGCATCCCATTCCAAGGTGGGGGGTGCCGATCCGAACGCCGAATTTCTCCTTGGGATTAGATAAGTGCAGGATAGGGGCAGTCACTGGATTCTGTTTGAGTATGCGGAAACTGGCAATAGCCCTGGGGTTCCACTTAATAGGGTCTGGAGATTTCTTTTTATGCAGGTCATTTAAGGGGCAGGTGACGGACGCGAAATGGGGGACAATAAGCGATAGAAGGAAGCTGCTCCTAAAAAGGGTCGGGGTTGTTTCTTCGAGACTGGAGGCGGCCTATCGGTTATTGCTTTTATCTTATCCTTCTGTGGGGATATGTGGTTCTCGCCAATCTTGAACCCTAAATGTGCAATAGTGTTATACGAAAAATGGCACTTGGAAGGCTTACTTGTTAAGCCGTGAGACCTCAGTGGGTCTAAGAGTGGGCGAAGGCTCGCGAGGAGTCCTTCCCCTGTACGCATGGCTACGCACACGTTGTCCAAATAGAATGTGACGTTTTCTAGCCCCTCTACATCTTTTCGCATAAGGCTGTAGGAGCGAGACCATTTGAGCAATCTTAACGGGCCCGAGTTCGGAGTTCACGTCTAACTTGGGGAAGGGTTTTTTCCTGGGGGAGTGGGGTAGAAGGGAGAGCGGGAAGCTGGAAGTCCCCGTCTATCTGTCTTCTCTTTTCATCTTCTTCTATTTTTATCTTTATTCTTCTTCATCTTTATTCTCCTTTCTTCGTCTTCTTTTTATCTTTATTCTTCTTTCTTCATCTCCATTTTCTATCTTTCTTCTTCTTCTATTTCTATCTTTATTTTTCTTTCTTTTTCTCTTTTTATCTTTATTGTTCTTTCTTTGGCTTCTATCTTTCTTCTTTCCTCGTCTTCTTTTTTATCTTTATTCTTCTTTCTTCATCTTCATTTTCTATCTTTATTCTTCTTTCTTCATCTTCTATTTCTATCTTTATTTTTCTTTCTTCTGCTTCTCTTTTCAACTGTATTATTCTCTCCTTTGTTCTACTTCCCCTCGGTATTCTTCTTTCTTCTGCTTCTATTTCCCACTGTAGTCTTGTTTCGTCTACTATTCTTTTATTCCGTATACTTATTTCCTCGATTCATCTGTCGATCAGTATTTTCCTTCCTTCTGTTCCCCTTTTCATCCGTATTAGTCTTTTTTCTTCCTTCCGTTTTTGCTCTTCTCTCTGTGCTCTTCTTGCTTCTCTTTCTAGTTCAAGTTGTCCTTCTTCACGTTCAATCCTTTGTTCGCTCTGAACGTATTCGTTGAGATCGCGACCTTCCAATCCGAGTATTTGTTCTTGCTTGAGGAATATTTTGAACGATGTGGAAGCCATCTTATCGATCCAAAGATATAAGAGTATGCACTGGGAGAGTTGCTATAGTGTAACGTGCTTTGGAAAAAAGGGGTTATTATAGTTCCCTACCAAAAATCGTGGTAGACAAGAGAAAACAATTAATAAGAAAAACAAAACAAGATTTGGTAATCACCCTAACCTAACTATTTTTTGGAGGCCAAAACGAGAATTGCTGTTAATGTTTAAGTATTCGGACTAATTTGGACGTTGGCAATTGTTTTATTAAAGTTTTGAGATGCCCACAACTTTATAGATGTTGCTTTTAGTGATAACCTCCCGAGCCTGATACTACTTATATAGGTCGTGAGGTTTTAGTGATAACTCCAGACCTGACACTACTTATATATGTCGAGATTTAGTGAGTGGGTAATCCCAGTCCCACTTCCTGGACATATATTTTATTACCGCACCAAGGTGAAGCGGAGGTGAAATGTATCCAATACACCTACCGTAGCTACTTCCGGTGAATAAGAATAACCCCGGTACTTCCCTTTTGATCAAAATTAAGATAATGATCCCCTGAGTGTATCCCCACTCAGTAAAAGCCAGTCATGGGTGGACTGGTGTAATATTGAGATTTAAGCCGAGTGGATTGCTTATTAATTGCCAAAGGATCGTCCAAAATAGTTAAACACACATGTACAAAAATAATCTTTAATGTACATGAATTATAAAAAAAGAAACAGCGTATTTAGGTATAAATAGAATTAATCTTTGTACTGAATAAGTAAGTCTACAACATGTCGTGGGGATTATACTTGAAAATTACTCACTAGGATGCTTGGGTCTTAATGGCACCCGACAGAATGAATGGAATAATATTATTGAATTAACTACTGAATTAATCACTTCTAATACTCGAAGTTATGGGCTCGGGATGGGAATTATAGTTAATGGATAAACTGATGAAGTCAGGGGAGGGGATAATTCACTCTAACGATACCTTTGAATTCTTAAGTATTTTTGAGAATGACGGTGAAGATCTTCTTCTGGTGACGATGATCGCACTTAGTCCGACCGTCCGAGGTTACCGGATGAGAAGGTAATCTTAGAACGGTGATATACTGATCCTAGGCTGGATCACGAAGGCGAGCCAAACTGTGGCTCAAATCGGACTTCTTCTTCCTCGAAGTGACTGTCTGATTATTTGGCTCCTGGAGTGGGCAGCCAAAACCGATTACCTAGCTACGTTTAGGGTAATCCGCAGAGGGAGTTTTTGCGTAACCTCAGACTCTGAATGGGGGAGGGGGAGGGCTGCGATAAGTTTGGCACCTACAAGTACCGTTACAGCAACGCACAAATTCCCCGAAGTTTCTTTCAAACAACGGGCGAACTGTTTCCTTTGTGGAACGAGCTCTACACACTTGACCTAGGTCCAAGGTCTTCTGCCTGACACCAGGGAGAAGTTTCCCTTTTATTTCCCTCACGAACAAAAATAGGAAGAGAGCACCGAATTCTCATAAAATCCGTATCGCTGCGCGAAGGACCTTTTCATCGGCTGTCAGATAGAGTAAATCTTTCACACCTTCGATCCACGTCGAAAACTCGGACCTTCGTCGGCCAGCAGGTGTCTTTTAGCAGCAGACATTTTCTTGAACAGCCGTCTCGGATTTGGTTATCTCAAAGGCGCAAAAAGGGGCGGAGGGAATTCGAGGCGAAAGACGAATTTGGAATACGGGAGGGACGCACAGCTTGTGTCGGGGAATTCCTGCACTAATGTACGTGGTATTTAGACTTCTACAATATATATATATATATATATCTATATATATATATATATATTTATACATATAAAATATATATATATATATATATATATATATATATATATATATATATATATATATATATATATATGAGGAATTAAACCACATTCTCCGAAGACAATTTAATTCAGAACAATTTCGGTGTATCTCACACCCTTTTTCAACTGACACTGGGCAGAAAATATATAAGAGAAAAGCATAACACAAGATCCCCTCTTTTTCCCCCCAATCCCCTACTTGTGGCTAAACATATTGAAGGGCTGACATTTTACTATTTTATTTATTGGCGATCTTATTACAGGATTAAAAGAAAATTGACCCTCAGATAGATTTAAATTAGGAACTGACGATATCAAGCTCGATTCTACGATTCTTCCCTTAACATAGTTGGCCGATTTAAATAACATTTTACTTCCATTGAAATCGATCGTATGATTCTTGTCTCTAACATGGCAAAAAATTCCACTACTTTCGCTGCCCACTCTAATATCTCTTTTGTGTTCGTACAATCTCTTGTCTAGATTTCTCCCCGTTTCCCCTATATAAACTTTATGGCAATCGTTGCATGGTACTGCATATACTCCTATGTTATGATGTTCTTTGGGTTTCCTGGCCATCATCAATTGGTTTAAGGAATTATTATATTTAAAGGCTAGATTAATACCCGCTTTTCCAAATATGTCCTTTAAACTATTTAATTTATTATTAAATGGCAATGTTATACATTTGTTGAAGTCGTTAGTGCGGGAAGGCTTATTACCATAGAATGTTTTCCTAGCTGCAAAATGGGCAGACGATATGAACCAATCGGGGTAATACAAATTAGAAAAAATGGTCCTGATAATGACAATTTCTTCATCTAAATAAGAAGGATGACATATTTTGTATGCTCTAAGGAAAAGGTTAGAAATTACCGATTTTTTAACAGTATTATCGTGAAACGAAAAATAATGTATATAGGAATTTAAGTGGGTTGGTTTCCTATACACGTCAAGTTTTAATTCATGGTGATCTTTATTAATGAGGACATCTAAAAAGGGTAATCTATTATCATACATATTCCCATTCATATTTAAATTTGATAGAGACATGCAAATTATTCAAATTATTAAAAAAGGTATCAAAATCATGGCCATTAGGCCATACAGAAAATACATCGTCAATGTACCTTAACCATATAAAGTTAGGGGGAGAAATTGTGGGAAGGAGTTCAGTCTCAAAATATTCCATGAAGAGACATGCCAATATCGGAGATAAACTATTTCCCATGCTAAGGCCAAATATTTGTCTATAAAACTCATTATTTACTCGAAACACATTGTAAGAGAGACATAATTCAACTAAATCGCTCAATTTACTCGTAGAAATGGGAAGACCCAAATTAAGTCTAGGCATGATTTCCCGCAGAAGGCCCATGGTTTGGTCAACCGGAACTTTGGTAAACAAAGAGTTTACATCAAAGCTCAAAAGTTTTCCATCCGGTAATTGCAAGTGGTTGAGGCGGTCAACGAAATCTTGAGTAATAGTATAAGAATTCCTCATCTTTTCTTGCGATATTGCATTAATTTTCATCATATATATATATATATATATATATATATATATATATATATATATATATATATATATATATATATATATATATATATATGTATATATATTTGACTCCTTTTTATCAAAATCTGCTACCTTTTTGCATTTTTCTGCTACTTTTGCCTGAAAAAATCTGGCAACCCTACTGCGTTATATCAGTAGCCTGCTGGCTTTCATAATGACAGGTCTGTCGCGAGCTATCTACTTCTGCGGTGCAGTTGTAACTTGTTTCAAAAGTTTCAACTTGCTACCAAAAAAATTCTGTAGTGTGGACGGGGCTTAAGCATTCCAACCCACGTTTGACCAAGTGAAGTAACATTGTTCAAATTGTTTTTCACCGCATTTCTCGACTTTTATAGATCATGGATAGATATCTTAGCAGAGACAGGAGGAGGAAGAGTGTGTCTACTGATAGTGATATACCTGACAGTATGGTAAGTACCGTGAGCTTCAAAGCCAGCACACCTGTGAGTGACAGACAGTGAAATGGACCAGAGCCAGCACAGTGACGCCAGCATGTCACTTGGTGCCGAGTCTCTGCGTGACACCCAGTCTCTGGACGAGCCTGAGGAGGTGAAAGAGACAGGTGACGCTGGGGGCCAGGATAACGCCGAGGCCATAAAGGAACTCAAAGGCTACCTCCAGGGCTGCGAAATGTAAGAAAGGAAGCCCTCTCCTGGGTCCTCTTCCCCAAGTAGCACAGGTAGGCGTGGGTAGACTTGTTCATCAAGTACAACACCCCGCTCCCTAGCTCCGCTGCCATGGAGAGGGTGTTCTCCACAGCCAGTGACATTTTCAGACCGAAGAGGGCCGCCCTGGCCAGCGCCAACTTCCAGAAGCTGGTGTTCCTCAAGGTGAACATGTTCCTGCTAGGAGTAACCCAGCTACAAGTGGTAGTTTGGGGGAGGAGAAGCAGGAGGAGAGGGAGTAATAGTATAAAAATTTATATTTTTTGTATAAAGTGGTCCAAACTGTTTCTAAATGAATAAAATAGCGGTGACGAACTGTAATTTAGCGATGACGGAGTGACTAACTGACGACTGGTGGACTAGGCCGGTCTAAAATAATGATGAACTGATGATGATAGATTGACTGGTCAGCCACTGGCGAATGACGAATGACGGACCGGCGAAATTTAATGACGCGCCCAACACTGTTTAATAGGGTCCTGAGTGGTTAGGGCTATATCTTGCTCAAAATACAAAGAACAACCAGGCTTCTCAGAAATTACATCTGGGAATTCAGTTAACAAAAGAGCCAACTGCCTCTTGGGGGGGGGGGGGTTCTAACTGGGGTTCAAATTGAGTTCGGGGGTGGAGTTTACACGGGAACGGGGGAGCGAAGGAAGAGGGTAGTTTTTATCCGCTTCGTGACATACATTTTTGACTAAATTAATAGTCTGAGATGGATAAGTGGCCTCCATTACTGTCTCTTCGTCAAGGGCATTATATTATTAATGCATGCGCAGTGGTGATAGCGCTTAAGCATATTTTTCCTGAAACAATTTTTTCCCTGAGGGTGTCTGTATTATGTAATCTCCTGGACCGCGGGCTTCTAGGATTGGGAAAGGGCCTTTCTAATGGGAAAAGGGCTTGCTTGTCTCCGTGGGTAGGAGCAGTAGCACCTCTTCACCTGGTTTGAATCGCCTTTCTTTGGACCTAACGTCAAAATAGGTCCTATATTTTTCTAAATTTAGGTCCAAATATTTGTACGCTATATCGGCGCATTCTTCCAAGTGGTTCCGAAGATCTAGCATGTAAGTATACGAGGACAACTTGTTCTACTCATCCAGGCGGGGATTAGAAAAAGGTTCATTCAAAATGCTCATTGGTCCGCGTACATTTCGGCTATACAAGAGCTCGAAGGGGACAAATCCCAAAGTTCTGTAGGGGATTACTCTGCAGGCGAACATGGAAACCGGCAGGTATCGAGGCCATTATTGGGGCTGAGCATGGCATAACTTTTTCAGGATGACCTTCAGAGTGCTATTCAACTTTTCACAGACGCCGTTAGCGGTGGGGTGAAAAAAGAAGGTGAACAAGGGCTTGATCGTACGGAGTGTGCCGACGTGTTCCATTAGCTCAGAGGTGAACTGTCTACCTCTGTCAGACAAGGTCTCCTTCGGGATGCCGATAAAGGAATAAATAGAAATAAGGGCCTCCGCACGAGTCAGGCTATTAATTTTTTAAAAGTAGACTGCATCGGGGAATCTCTTAGCAAAGTCAACAAGAGAGAGGACGTACGAGTGTCCTTCGCTAGAATGGGGATGAATTGAGTCAATTAGGTCTATGGCCATTGTAAAAAACGACTCCGAGACAATTGGTGTCTTCTGGAGGGGAACAGGTGGTATTCGTCCTTTTGCTGTAGTCTTCTAGGCAAATGTTACACCACCTGCAAAACTCGGTCATTTCTTTGGCAGCACCGGGCCAGGAGAAATAACGGAAGATTCTCTGAGACGTTTTGTTGTGACTGTAATGGCCAGCCATTAATCCATCGTGTGCGATTCGGAGGACTTGGGGAAAATGGGACCTGGGGATACACAATGAGCGGGTGGGATTTTTATCTTCAAGGACTGGAGAGGGGCATTCCTATTGAGTGCTTGCAAAAGTCTAGTTTTGAAGGGCTGCAAATTTTGGGGCATAAGGGGGACTTAAAAGACACGGGGGAACAGTGTCTTTTAGCGCTTGGGCCCTCGTGATGATGGGCTAAGCGATGGGTTTAGTGAAGAGCTGCGGGCTCTGGCTGACCAACACGGTGCAGAATTTAATAGGGGCTGCTATCACTTCTGCCCAACCAGCAAAGTATTCGCATTCGAGATATCAGCGGACTACGGGGAACCGATTTGCACGTCCCAAGTAGTCATGGAGTACTGCGAATTTATCGTGGTCAGGGCCCACTGGAAGGAGCAACTTTTCAGAAACAACGAAGCAAGTGCATCCGGTGGCTCTTACGAGGGTTGACACTCAGCAACCATTAACACTTCCATTTTCAAACTCAAGCCCACTGGGGGAGCTTTTGTTGAAAAGGAAATTAACTTGCTGTCTCGGGGAATTTCTTGTTGGGGAAATTGCTGGCGTTTCAGGGCGAGTCAGCGGATGAGTGAGAGAGGCACTTATTTGGTGGATTTGATGACTAAGAACAGAACGAAATTGGGAGTTTTGGGGACAGTGGGTCCTCACATGGGCGGAAACTCCGCAAGAAAAAAAAATTATGGGCTTACGAGGGTAATCCGACACTGGGGGATTATTTATGGGGGGTTTAATATCCCTCGATTCTGGAGGGAAATGGTACTTGGGTTTAAAGGGACCAGGTACCTTCACAAACTTGGGTGAATTCTTCCGGGTGAAGATGGTGTCTTGATGCGTGTACATCCGCTTCTTCTATACATCCCTTGAAAGAAGACACGCGTCTGTCCTTCACGAATGCGCGGATTTCATAGGGTAGTGCAGCCATCAACTGATTCCGTAAAACGAAATCAATTAGGGACTAGTAGTCGCGGTTGACTTGAGCCACGTGCAACCAAAACTGGAAAGTTCTCCGGAGGGTGAATCCAAATTGACGATAGGTCTGGCAGGGGACTATTCTCGCCTGGCGGAACTTTGACCTATAGTAATCGGGATTCATATTAACCGCCGATAATAATTCGGACTTGAGGAAGAAGTAGTCGAGAGTAGCCTCGGCCGAGAGTGAAATGAAGATTTCTTGGAGGTTAATATTAAGAAGAGGAAGTAGTCGAACGACACCATCGGCTTCAATATCCCAGAGATTCACTTCGAAAAATTTCTAAACGTGAGTTAAGTAGGTGCTAAAATCCTCACCATCCTTAAACACTGGTAATTTTACCGAAGGAGTTTGGGGGGATTCATTTCTCAAGCAAACACAAATGATCTCGAAATGATTCCTGTTAAGCTCACGCTCATGATGACGAATTCTTTCTCTTTCTTTAGCTTCTCTGTTTTTTTCAGCCTCTCTTTGTTCTTTCTTTTACTGCCCTTTCATTTTTTTCTGCCCCCTGAACGTATGCAACTCCCAACCCAAGGACCTCTCCTTGTTGACGGAAACGCTCAAATGAGCATATCTTGTTGATGTAAATTCGCGTTGGCCAGTCGGCGCGTCCAAGGAACTTACGGAAAAGATTATGAAGCTGTGACGATCGTATCAAGAATCCTAAGGGAGATTTTGTTACACAAAGATTGCACGCAATAAAGAAAATAACATAGAAATAATTCAAAACTTGATCTCTATGTGACCAATGATTATAGGCCTCTAATCCTGCACACGGGGATTAGTAGGGTGTTTTTAGGGAGGATCGTTCCCCCCAAAACAACGCACACTACGAAAATAAAATTGGGAAAAATGGTCATCGCAAAAAAATGATCAATAAAAAAAAAGAAAGAATTTGTTCCACTTTCTTTGGATATCCTTGAATGAACTTGGGAAACTGGTTACTGAACTACTTAACTTGGGGGTGCGGTAACTTGAAAAGAAAAAGGCTTCTTTCAAACAGAAAATAACCCAGTTTATCTGCTACCAGATAAAGATAAGGATAATGATTAAGAATCAGGGTTTTCCATTACAAAACGTACCCAACTATACCTGACATCAGATAAATATAATAGTATATATATATATATTTCGAGGTATACCTGTGTAGAATAGCTCTGCACTCAGAGTCGTGCACAAGCACGTGCAAACAGCTGACCACAGGCCGCCTGAGATAGTTCGGGGCGATTAATAAGGAGTGATAATTACGGTTGACTGGGTTTAGATTAATGGCTTGCAAGTTGCAGTTCAAATGATATATAAAAACAATCCCCCCAAATCTAATTTTAATATATATAATAAAATGGGGCAATTTATATATATATATATATATATATATATATATATATATATATATATATATATATATATATATATATATATATATATATATATTATAAATATATATTATAAATATATATATATATATATATATATATATATATATATATATATATATATATATATATATATATATATATATATATATATATATATATATACAAAAGGGGAACAAATTACTTATTGTAGTTAAATGAATTAAGTGAAGATTAACGAGGTAATCTGGGGATGACCATACAAAATTGCCTTACCTTCAAGCGCAGGCGAATTGGTTGGGGGTGGGGGGTGGAAGACAACGGCGTAGGTCTTCAAGAAGCTATGATGGGGTTAGATTACTTCGTGATGAAGAATGAGATTTTATCTTCTCCAGAGAGACGTAATCTCAACTCGAGACAATTCGGCAGATTGGCAGGGAGTCTCAGTCTCGAAAGAACGGGAATCTTGAAGGGGTGGTGAAGATGAGAGGACCACACAACTCTCCATGAAGAAGCAGGCTCGATAGCTTTCCTCTGAACAGGGGCCAAAGCTTAACGAAGGTAGATCTTCCGGCGAGATCTTCGACGAAGTACGACGACGGGTTACGGGAGTTCACGGAAAACACATGGCAGTCTGGACGGAGTTGATGGCGGGCTTTCAATCTCCTCGAGAGATGGTGAGCTTCTGGTGAAATACCCGGGTGGCTGATCCGATAGACGCCTCAGGGCATTGTGGTCCCTAGAGGATTCTTGGTGCCAGTCTAAGCAAACACAATTTCATAACGCATCGTTCCAGACGATGAACTTGCCTCCCGAAATGGGGTAATGCTAATGTGGCCGCGCACGGCTTTATCTTAGGGAAGGAGGGGTCAATTGGCGTCTGAAAGCAAACACAGCTAGGACGGGTGATTAAGAGAGTGACAGATTCTTCCTCAACTTTCCAAAATTCTCACGCTGGCTCACGTGGTCTTGAAAGAATAGAGGGGTATTTCCAAAGGTCTTCCTCTCACGGGGATTCCTCGAGGTCATCCCCTCACAGTTGGATTTCGGGTGGCGTGACGGGTGACTATAATTTGATCCCCCGTCAAGTTTGCTTTAACTCCAAATGTTTACGTAGATTCTGCTTCTAGGCTGGATTTCAGAAGGTGCTTTGATTACCTTGTGGTTAAAGGAGAGGACTCAAAGGGAAAGCGACGATAAACAGGTTTTTTATTATTGAAAATAGAGTCTGCCTTAATAGGCATAGCAAAATAAATCGAGTTCTGTGCGGCGGTATGTAAGTTTTACTAATGTTGGGGTAGCTGAGGTAAGGTAACAAGACCTAGGAGCGAGGGACGGACTTCTAAAGCCAGTAATACTAAACGGACGAGGCAGCTGCCTTTATTGAGTCTAACCATCTGAATGATTTAACTGATCTCCCTTTGACTGCCCATAATGTCTTCCGTTTATTTATAACGCTCCTGCTCAAGGGGGCGTGACCTCTTTTCTCTTCTCAAAGCGCGGGGCTGAGCTAACAATAGGAAACTCGTTTGTTAGCCTCCGCCCAACGGTGGGCGGAGTTCAGAGGTGTGTGTTTGTTTGCTCCTTGAGGATTTGTGCACATTCTTAGAACGGGCTGGCAGATCTTATCAAGAGATGAGTATTTATTTTTCTTTTGACACCTTCACGAAAATTTGATAGCCAAAGCATATCTCACTCTCTATTTTCTCGGCCTTTTTAATTATCAAGCATCGGTATATTTCCGTCCCGCAGCTGCTCCTTTGTGTATGTATATATGTGTGTAGTGTAGCCGCATGGGAACCAGTTATTTGCTCGCCTTTCTTATGCATTTCTAATAAATATACAGTTATCATGTAAGTATTTCTCTTTTTTTACAATGGTTTATTACTTATTACATGTCTCATTACTTAATTAGTTAATGTGTGTGTTCAATCTTATTATTTCATAGAGCCATTGAGCACCCATTTGTGGGGATTCCTCATCGGGCCTATCTATCCTGCAATATGGCTGCCTCAGGCCTACTTTTCTTGCTCTCTGGGCACCACAGAGGGACAAGGAAATCATCGAAAAGCTGGGTGTGAAGCTGCACAATCTGTGAACATAGAGCCTGTATCATCACAGACTGAACTTATGATCCCTGAAACTGACAGTGATAAAAGTCCTCAACCTCTTCAACCTCTTGGTTCTTCAGGCACTCAAGTGCTTTCAAAAGCTCTTTCTGCTTCATATCCTGATGAATCATCTGACATAATACAAGAACAAGATCTTTACACTTCCAAACTGGATGATCCAGAATATTTTCCTGCTCAAAGCGATTCAGATTCTCATGTTCTTGGACATTGGGAAAAATTCCTCACTGATTCTAACATTGATTACCCGTTAGCAAGGGGTTCAAATGATTGTAAAAATCGCAGTAATAATTTTGCAGCTTAAGAAAGGAAAATAAGAAATCGAATTCGTCGTTTCAACATGGAAAATCCGTATGGTAGGAAAGCAAACAAAGAAGTTTTACAGAGACTGGGTGTTTTATTCCCCATCGAATGGTAAACTATACTGTTTTTTCTTTAAATTATTTTCAAAATCTCACTCACACTTTGTCACTAATGGTTTCAATGACTGGATTAACTGGGGCAAGATACTGAAATTTCATGAAAACAGTTATTACTATCCAAAGAGAAAGAATGTATCGGTGCAAAGCTTCGTAACCAACTGAAAGAAGAAAGAAACTATTACAAAGCAGTACGCCGTAGGGCCATTAAAGTCATAAAGTTCTTAGCTCAACGTGGACTAGTATTCTGTAGCGATGAAGAAGTGTTTAGATCCTCTAGACATGGAAATTACATGGGAATTTTTGAAATGATTTCAAAGTTTTATTCTTTTTTTGTAGTACATATTTCTCGTTATGGAAACAAAGGAAGTTGGGTAACAAGTTATCTTTCTTCAAGAAGATGCAATGAACTTATTGAACAAATGGGTGAAAATGTGTTGTCATGATGCTAAATACTTTTCCATGTGTGTCGGTTCAACACTCGATGTCAACCATATTGATCAATTGACTATCATTGTACGATACATCAATAAGAGTGGATGTACTGTAGAGAGATTCTTGAAGTTTCTTCCCATACTCAGCCATTCAGGTGATAGTCTTCAACAAGATGTACTGAGATGCGATGCGATGACTGTTAGAGGTATTGACTTTGCAGCGTCACCTCCTTGTTTTTCGCTATTTGTTTTGTTTGTTTGGCTTTCAGTTGGTCTGGTGAAAACTCTCGATTAAATGAATCTTTTTCTTGATGACTGCAGAGGTCAAAGTTATGATAACACTGCAAATATGTCAGGGAAATATGCTGGTTTACAAGCAAGAATTGAGGAAATAAATCCATTGGCAGATTACATTCCATGTGCAGCACATTCTTAAAATCTAGTTGGGATTTTCAACGTTAACTGTTGCCTGGATGCTTGCAATTTCTTTGAGCTTGTGCAGGAATTATATGCATATTCAGTTGGATCAAAAAGCGCTGGAATTTATTAAAAAGGGATTGTCACCTAATGTAAATGGTAGAATTCTAACCCTAAAAATATTATCATCCACACGTTGGCATTTCTATTATAAATCAGTGGAAACACTTCCCATAAACAACTCTAACGTGTATGATATGTTAAGAAATTGCAGACAACGAAGAAGTAAAAGGAGATGCTTGATTTGGTGCATCAGTTTTTGCAGAGAAAATGTGGCTTATTGAAAATGCATTTATGTGTGTTCTTTGGAACAAGATCCTATAGATCTTCCAGAAAGCTAGTACTCTTCTCCAAAGTTCAAATATTGATTCAACATGACCGTATCATTGTTAGTATCAATTGAAAGTTTTATTGCTGAACTTCGTGATCAATTTGATGAACTGGAGAATGAAACAAAGAATATCGTGAAAAGTGTTAAAAAAGTATATGTACCGGAAAAGGTACGAAACAGAAGACGACAGCGTCAAGCTGATGATTCTGCTGAACCTGATGAGATCTTCAAGATGCACAAAAATTCTGTGACAGAGTTTTATTGTCATCATTGACAAGTTACTTGCAAGTTTATTTCGACGTCGACAGGCTTATCACCAGATATCTGACGACTTTATCTTTGTCGAAGTATGGCCAGGTGCACGGGAATATGCGCACACAGGCTCTAAAGTAGGCTAAGCAAGGCGACAACTGTAGTTGTTCTAAGAGTACGATTTTAATAGATAGCGGCAGCTGCGTAACCAAGGAATATACTAAACACAACGACAAAAATAGGTTTTTACAAACAATAAATATGGCTATTTATATGTACAGGAATAAGACGGAATTAGGTTCCGAATACTAATTAGATAACCTGGGTTATTGAGTGGTTATAATAGGAGATTTAGGGTAGTAAGTGATTTAGTTCCTTTGAACGTCAAGGGTAAGGTGGGAGTAAACTTGGGGGAGGTCTTGGTGACCTTGATTACTCACGGGTGGTAGTCACAAACCTGCAGCGGGTGGGGCTACTTTCTCGGACTTGTGTTTTGCGAGATGCGGGCCTCTTGACCTCAAGAGGTCACCAGAAGAACTTCGAAAGAGGGGGGGGGGATCACTTCTCCACATTCGGCTTGAGCGAGGTCACCAGAAGAACTTCGGAGGACGGCTTCTCCAATCCTTGATCCGAAGGCAGTTGAGAAAGGCTGACGTTGCCTCACGAGACTCTTTTCCCGACCTGAAAATACGGGTGTGATGTCCAGCTCTTTCGTGGCCTGCGACCGTCACTCACACTTCTCAGGAGAGAGCTTCATTGAATTGAACTTCTTTCGGGGAAGTCATCTAACCCCCCCAAATTTGTCTGTAATCCTGGAGAGGGTGCATATATACCCGGAGTTCTCCAAAACAGGGAGAGAGAGAGGCCTTCTCGAACCCTAGTTATCGGGCGTGAAAAACCAAGCGTCACTTACAGAGAAGTGTCAACGGCAGGGATCAGCGAGCCAGACGGACGACCAGCGGCTAGAGCCATAAAAACTGTTCACGATGAACCTACAAACTAATCTCCTGACCCGAAGTAGGGGAGGATAGATTGAGACAGCAGGGAGGTAGCCTCAATTTCAGCGTCATGCCACGGTGTGAATTTTACGGAGACCTGGCGGCAAGTCCAAAAAGGGTGAGGTTGGAAGGGGGTGTGGTGGGGGGGGGGCAGGGGGAATAACGGCTCGCTTTCTCCCCCTAAGTAATATCTTAGGAGGTGGGGAAATAATATTATTCTAAAGGGATACCTCTACAATATTTATTAAGTCATTGAGGAAGAATGATGCTGCAGAGCTGAGAGTTGATGTATCCAGCTTGGTGAAAAAATACATCTGTGACTTGGAACTTCACTGCGAGACGAATTTGTAACTTTTTTCAGAATTTGTAACCCATCCGAAGTTGAATCATGATTTTCATGTTTTTTTCGAAATACTTGAGGAAGAATCTAGTTTTAGAGTTAACATTTGCCAATGTTTTAACTGCTCTAAGCTTGTTTTTCACATTGCCAGTCACAGTCTGTGAAGGTGAACGTTCATTTTCCAAACGCTCTCTGATAAAAAAAAGATTCCGTTCAGCAATGATACAAAACGACTGAATGCATTATCTCCATAGCTGGGCGTTATCGCGATAACCAGATCGGGTTATCAGTTATCCAATATTTTTTCTGCGTTATCGATTCATCGGTATCGCCGATTCTTTTGGTTCCAAACTAGCGATAATCAATAATTTTAGTTTTTGGTTCCAGTTCAGCTGGGAACTGAACATATACTGAACGGAGTGCGGGGCGGCCGGTCTTGACGTATTCTCTAAACGTTCGCTCAGCTTGTCTCTCACCAGCTGTCGGACGAGAGGTCACGAGGTGTTGTACATGCGCGCTACGGGTTTTACGCGTTCTTTGATGATTTTTTTCCCTATGTTCCCGTACTTCTTCCGTTCTATTTTTTTGTGCACATGTATATGAATGCACTTACTATTCGCTGCTATGCTTTAATATCCGTTTATTAACGTTTTAAACACTTACTAAGTTACGACCCTATTCTAAACTTAGCCTATTTTGATTGTAATTTAGTGGTGCAGTGCTTTGCTATTTTATAGTATTGAATTAGTGATGGCATCGCAAGAGCCTATGTCCGCCATATCGGAATTTTGGATTTATCTATTTATCGGTTATCACCTTATCGGTCGATAAACTTATCGCTAGTTATCGATTATCGGTTATCGCCGATAAGGTTATCGTTATCGATTTATCGGTTATCGTGATACATTTTTTCGTTATGGCGCCGACCACTGATTATCTGTGATGTCACTTGATAATGATGTCACTTCTTCAATGACATTTGAAACCATCGTTGAACGGGTTTCACGTGGAAAACCAAGAACACGGTCATTGGTGTAGCTATAGTTATGTATATATGTATGTAAGCTTCTGCCATATTCCTAGTTCAGGAGTTATCACGAATTTGTCCCTTGTGGTTAAGGACCCATTACTTACCTCTTTCATTCAAACATTAGGTTATCCATGGTACAGTTGCATGTAATAGAAAGCTAGATTGATAACCAGTATAAGAGTGTTCAAGAATGGATAATAATCGTAAAATTTTTCTATATGTTTAACGGTCTTGGTAGCGTTAAACTTAAGGTGCGCTGTGCTGTAGCCTATGAGGTTGCCCTGCTTCGATCACCAGACTATCAGATGCAAACTTTAATTTCATGTAACTAATTTCTTTCTATTTGTGTGTTAAAGATAAAAACTAATTGTAGATAATATTGTAAGTACTGTAATTTCAATCGCAGTATAAAACATAAAATTGTTCATATATTGCATACCTTATTTAAGGGAGGTGGCCAAAAACTGTGGATGGAGTAGGGCCCACTGTAAGCTAAGTCCAGCCAAGCCCCCCGGTGTTAAGTTTTCCGATGTCCTACGCGTGGCAGCGGACTTTCGTCCCGCTCACCCACGTATCCCGTACACTACTACATATCTTCCGTCATCATCCAGGGATGCAGCACCACCGCACTCCGCTGTATCACCCTCTTCTTCTACCCAAACCCAATTCTGGTCCTCGAGTATACCCCCTTTCTCTCCCTCCTTTATTGACCCTGCCCCCACCCCTCTAAATCGGGGTAGCCTGGCCGATCAGAGACTCCTCTTACCCCCCTTGCCGGATTCTTTTTGCAGTTCATGAGAGCTCCTCCGTTCACCTCACTATCTCGACCGTGGTCTCTCACTGGTTTGAGTGATGACAGTAATTCTTCAATGGAACTGTCAGAGGATTCTTCTAAAATGAGAGGAATTCTCCTCCCTAGTATCAAAAAATATCACTTTCTGTTATATTATGCTTGCAGGAAACCAAACACGGAAAACGCCCTTTCCCCATGTTTCGTCAGTTTACTTTTTTAATTTTCTACCGCCCCCTGGTGGGGTGGCCCATGGTGGTGTGTCATTCTTGGTGAGCATAAACCACTTTTGCACGCTTCAATTATGCGGACTACTCTTCAAGCAGTCGTAACTCGTTTTCATCTTATGAATAGAATTTTTACTTTCTGTTCAATTTATATTCCCCTAGATGAGGGCTCTGTTTTTAGATCTTATATCTCAGCTTCCTACCCCATTTCTAGTTCTAGGTGAATTTAATGACAGATACTCCGTATAGGATGTGTTAAAGATCACAGAGAGAAAAAGAGAGAGAGAGAGAGAGAGAGAGAGAGAGAGAGAGAGAGAGAGAGAGAGAGAGAGAGAGAGAGAGAGAGAGAGAGAGAGAGAGAGAGAGAGAGAAAGAGAAAGAGAGAGAGAGAGAGAGAGAGAGAGAGAGAGAGAGAGAGAGAAAAAGAGAGAGTAACAAGGAGTAACAAGAAAAGAAAGTACCCTAGAAGACCTTACGGTCCATTCAAAGAGCGTACCTTTGGACGAGCAGTCGAGCGGGCACATGGCTGCTCAATTGTTTTGCGTCCCTAAACTGCCACTTTTCAAGACTTTGTCTAGTCTTGACTTGAACTGGTCAACAGATTCACTGTTGACAACTTCCACTGGAAGTGGGTTCCACTTACCGCAGATACTGTAGGTAAAAAAATTTCCACACAGATTGCGGTTGTAACGCTTCAGTTCAAGTTTGCAGCCGTGATTGCGCGTTCTGTTCTCACTCAGTGTGAAAATATCCCGGTAGTCAACATTGTCGAACCCTCGAAGTATTTTGAAAACTTCGATGAGCTGACCACGCAGTCTACGGGTTTCCAGAGAAAGAGAGAAAGAGAGAAAAAGAGAGAAAGGAGAGAGACATAAAAAGGAGAGAGACAGAGAAAGAAAGAGAAAAGAGAGAAAGAGAGAAAGAGAAAGAGAAAGAGAGAAAATGAGAGAAAAAGAGAGAAAAAGAGAAAAATAGAGAAAGGAGAGAGACATAGAAAGGAGAGAGACATAGAAAGGAGAGAGAGACAGAGAAAGAAAGAGAGAGCGAGAGAGAGCGAGAGAGAGAACACACACCTGGGAAACCCGTTTTTTTCTGCGCTAATGGACGCGAAATTATGAGACGCCGTGAGACGCAGTGATTACCTGAAATGCGGCAATCACAGAAAGCTGCGACAAGTGTGAGAGCCCATAAGGTCCCATTTGAAGTCAGACAAAGTTCTCCTCGCTGGCTTAAGAACCTTCTCGCTTGCGCTAAAAGGACGATGCTATTCTTGTATGTTGATGCGTCTGACTCTAGAACCCTTCCTTTCAGACGTAGGGGGGGGGGGGAAACCCATTCGACCCCTATAAATCCTTCGACCCCTATAAATCCTTTGACCCCGCTGTTGAAAAGGATTGTCCGCTATCCTACCTGCCCCGTTAGTATTCTCTGTCCTCTCTCTCGGTACCCGCTATTCGCGTCCCGTTGGACTCTGCACAATTCCTGCCGAATCCTTCAAGCTGCTCCCGGTATTCTCGTTTATTCACGTGAGTCTACCTCAACCCGCTTTCCCCGCTCCTTGAACGTAGCGCGCTCAATCTCGATTCGTGTTACTTGAAAGCAAGGTTTAAGTTCACCCCCGTAATAGTCATTATCCAGAGACTATTGTTTGAACTTTGCGCCAAGGTACTGATTACTCCCTCGAACCAAATCTTTGAGGTAACAGCAGCGCGCAACTCTCCTGTGCAAGTGCTCTCTCTGCTCCCCCACCCCTAGTGTAAGCCCTATCATCGGTTTAGTTTTCGCTAAATGTCGTTTGAGCGTCCCTCGGTCAATATTGTCAGTTTGTTTGTACGGTGACCGTCCTCACCACGTCCTCTCCCCCCCATTCCTTAGCTGCGGAGACCCGTGTAAATCTAGTATGTGTATAGCTCATTCTATAACTCCTTTTAACCTTGTAGAATAATATTGATTTGCATATTAGTAAAGTTATTTTTGTACCCGTTTTTCTGTTATCCCGGAACTTCAAGATAGTCGACTATTGGCCAACCAACTTTCAGTTAATTTGCACTCTGCTTATATTGTAAACTTTTCGCGCACTCGTAAAGGAGAAAGAGTGGACTTGTCCCTATTTTACAACTTCTATAGTAAACTGGTGTAAGGTGTGTAGGGTCAACCTACGACATCTATATTAATCTGCTGTAAGGTGTGTGGGGTTAACCTACGACATCTATATTAATCTAGTATCAGGTTTATGGGGTTAATCTTGGTCAATTACTTAATTGAAATTTGATCTATCTATAGGTTAACCTTGGTTAAATTGTTAATTGTTGGGTAATCTTGGTTCCTGTTCTGGAGTTTAAAAGGTGAGAAATAACCATTGTATACCTATTTGCGAAGTTTATTTGTTACCGTTCGGAGCTCTGAGGTAGTCCTTTGTCGCCTGCGAAAAGGCCACACACGCCTTGTAGAAGGTTCCACTAAAATAGTAGTATTTCCCCACCTCCCAAGATATTACTTAGGGAGAGAAAACGAGCCGTTATTCCCCCCTCCCCTTCCGACTTCTCCTTTTCTGGACTTACCACCAGGTCACTGAGAAATTCACACCGAGGCATGACGCTGAAATTGAAGGCTACCTCCACGCCGTCTTAATCTCTCCCATCCCCCCGGGTCAAGAGATTAATCATCTATTTTGTAGGTTTGCCACGAATAACTTTTATGGCTCCAGCCGCTGGTCGTTCCGTCAGATTCGCTGATCCCAGCCTCTTACACTATTTTTGAAGGACACGCTCGGTTGTCCCGGCCGATAACGAGAGTTCGAGAAGGCCAATCTCTCTATCTTCCTGTTTTGAAGAAATCTGGGTATATATGCACTCTCCCTTAACCACAGATTCGGTTAGACGACGCTTTCCCGAAAGGAGTTCGATTCAACGACGCTCTCTCACGAGAAGTGTTTAGTGACGGTCGCAAGCAACGGAAGAGTTGGATATCACACTCGTATCTTCGGGTCAGGGAGAAGAGTCTCTTGAGGCAACGTCAGCCTTTCTCAACCGCCTTCGGATCAATGATTGGAGAAGCCGTCCTCCGAAGTTCTTCTGGTGACCTCTTGAGCACAAGAGGCCCGATAGCTCGCTCGATCCGAGTTTGGAGAAGTCACCCACCCACCTTCGAAGTTCGTCCGGTGACCTCTTGAGGACAAGAGGCCTACATCTCTCTAAATCGGAGTTTGTAGAAAGCAGCACCACCCTCTTCGGGTTCTCGGCTACACCCGTGAGTAATCAAGGTCACCAAGACCTCCCCCCCAAGTTCGCCCCGCTTTACTCTCGAGGTTCGAAGGAACTAAATCTCCCATTATAACCTTTTAATAACCCTGGTTATCCAATTAGTATTCGGAACGAAATTCTGTCTTATTCATGTACCTATATATATCCATATTTATTTTGTACCTTTTATTTATTGTGTATTAAAATCTATTTTTGCTGTTGTGTTTGGAATATTCCTTGGTCACGCAGCTGCAGCTATTTATTCAAATTTCACTCTTACAAAAATAACAGTTGTTGCCTTGCTTAGTCTACCTTAGAGTCTGTGTGCGTATAATCCCGTACACTTGGCCAGACTTCGACACGCCTGACACAAGGGCATTTAATGGGAACTTTAAAAAAAATTAAATTTAAAGAGCCATCTGAGACTGTCAACTAGGGCAAAGGCACCGTAATTAGTGGAAAGCCAATACCAGGCTATATTAAAAAAGAAGAAAATAAAGATAAAAAAGGAACAGGGCAATACATAAGCTAAAAAACACTAACACCAAATGAAAACTAAAGCTACAAGAAGGAAACGTGCTGTATTGCAACCAGCTCGGCTGTGAAGACAGATGCAGTGCCTAGCCTAACCCAGCTGACTTCAAACAGAAGGGGATATGGCATGGAAACCGATCCACTATTGAGACTTGGAGCCACAGTTCCAGCATGACACAGAGTGTACTCCAAAAAGACCGAACGCAATACTTCCCAGCCGCATCCTCATCTCATGTAGGTGTAACCTTGCAAAAAAAGGTTGGTTGCCAATGTCAACTTCTTGCTTTCTCTTCTGGCTCTCTTTCTGACTTTCAAAGAGGTATAGTATATTCTCTCGCGACCTACTCGGAATATAACTCGCAATCCACCACTTCCACCATTATTTGGAAGGGTGTGACTTGTCTAGTTTTACTGACCATAAGCCTTTGGTTAATGCTTGTTCGTCTCGTAGTCCTTCGTCAGTACACACTACAGTTGATACTCGTCATCTTGACTTCATCCTGCAGAGGACGGACGATATTCGCTATGTTCCTGTTTCTTCAAACGTCGTACCGGAAGAGGCATTGCCGCGATTACGAGCACGTAAATCTCACACTGCGCCCATCGATCATGCAACGCTAGTGCTAGCTCAGGAACAAGATGAAGACATTGTGTCACTCATCTCAACTCGTCGTTCGCGAGATCGACTTACCGGGCAGTCCTTCCAGGTGCATCCTAGTCGAATATTCCTTATCTGACTGTCCTATTACTCTCATTCCTCTCGCTTACCGTTGGGACATTTTCGACCAAATTAACTGTCTCTCTCATCCCGGCGTCAATGCCCAAGCAAGATCGTTGTAGAACGCTTCTTGTGGCCAGATATGAATGCCGACGTTGCCAAATGGAATCATTCATGCCTGCCATGCCAGCGCGCCAAAGTCCATCGTCACACAAAAGAGACCCTCTCGTGGTTGCAATTATCTTCTCACCATTATTCGGTCGTTACAGCCGTTGTCCGGAAGCAGTTCCTATCTCGCACATCAGAGCTTTCTCTGTCACTCAAGCCTTCGTCTCAGCATGGGTTGCTCGTTTTGGTGTTCCCTCAACGATCCTGACTGATCGTGGCAGCCAATTTGAATCCCATCAATGGGATGCACTCATATCAGTGCTTGGCTCCTTTCACCTTTGTACCACAAACTACTATCCCCAAAGCAACGCCGAGGTGGAACATCTACATAGGATCCTCAAAGCAAGCTTACGCTCTATCGATCCAAGGATCACTTGGGTGGATAAACTACCTTTGATTCTCCTAGGTATTCGCTGGTCCTTGAAAAAGGATTTGGACTGCACTGCAGCGGAATTAGTTTATGGTACTCAACTTTGCCTTCCTGGTCAATTCTTCTCTTTTTCTGACCAATCTCTACCATCTCATCTCGATCCTGCTTCCTTACACAATTTTGTACGGGTGATGGTTGAAGTTAAGCTAACTGCCCCTAGAGTGCCTGCCAATTATAAAACCTTCGTACCGAAAGATATGACAACATGCTCCCATGTTTTCCTCCGTCGCTATTCAACTTGCCCTTCCTTGCTACCAGTCTATGACGGACCCTTTCTCGTCATCTCCAGGAAGCTGAAGTTCTTTGTTATTCAGCTTGGCTCCAAGGAGGATTGTAGGGGTACGAAAATGTATCAGAGAAAAATTCCTTCCAACTCGATAATATAAATAGCCGATTAAATTACCATCTCAAGGACGGACTAAGCCTTAACGTGAAGGCTAGAGTGTTGACGTTTAAATCAAACGGTACCACGTTCGAAACTCAGTCCAAAATACCTTTTATGAAGAAGACCCAAGAAAGAAAAACGGAAAGAAAACGGCTTGAAGGACTAACTCATCAAGAAGGACGAAGGAATCATCAATTCAAGATAAATGGAAGAAATATGAAAATGTATCAAGAAAGAAAACGAAGATTAAGGACCAACTAAGAGCCAACAAGAATAAGGAAGTCAAGATAAATGGAAGACAAATGTTTAAAGGGGTAACTTGAAGAAAAAAGAAATTTCAGTCGAGAAAGTAGTAAATAGATTCGATAAAAGAGAAAAGCAAGACTAATATTGAAAGCAAGGATAATATTGATGAATAAATAAAGTTATAATAAAGAGGCTCCCCCCATAACTGGTGATCCTCAAAAGCTGAACAATCTTCTGATCTTCGTTACAACTGCACCTGCTCTCCTACTAGAGATTAAGAAAAGTTGCTGCTGAGAACTTCGAAGACCCGGGAAGGAGAAGCCATTACTCATTGATTAGAGACAAGACTTCGTTCGCTCTCCTCAATCCCACTGAATTAGCTCCACTCATCCCGCAGACTCGGAGGCCGTAGGAAGGAGAGCTACTACTCATCGATTAAGAAATCCAAGACTAGTCTCTTCCCAATCCTCAAATTCGCTCCGCTTTCTAGAAAGGGACCTGTGTAGGGTGCGAAAATGTATCAGAGAAAAAATCCTTCCAACTCGATAATATAAATAGCCGATTAAATTACCAACTCAAGAACGGATTAAGCCGTGGCGTGAGGCTAGAGTATTGGCGTTTAAATCTAACGGTACCGCGTTCGAAACTCAACAGTCCAAAACCTTTTACGAAGAAATCTCAAAAAAGAAAACGGAAGTCAAGGAAAACGGAAGAAAACGCTTGAAGGACAAACTCATCTCGAAGGACCAAGAAATCAACTCAAGAATAATTGGAGGGAAATGAAGATGCATCAAGAAAGAAGCACACATAAGTCAAGCTAACTCTACTTCAATCAAGAAGGACCAAAAACTCATCAACTCAAGATAATTGGACGAAAATGAGGATACATTAAGAAAGAAAAATGAAGATTAAGGACCACCCCAGCCAAGAGCATACTGAAGTCAAGAAAAAGTGAAGACAAAATGTTTGAAGGGGCAACTTAAAGAAAAAAGGAATTTCAGTCAAGAAAGAAGTAAATAGATTCGTTAAAAGAGAAAATTAATTGAAAAAGCAAGATGATGAAAAATAATTAAATATAAATTATAATAAGGAAGCTCCCCCATAGGATACTCTCTCCATAGACAGCCTGAAACCCACTTATATAAAAAACGTTAACCTATAACATCCTTTAAATCCTGCTTCCCCCACTATAACCCTTTATGGTCAGGTAATCCCCCCAAACAATCTTCAACCCACCCTTTCAACCACCCCTAATACTCCAACTCCACCTTTCGTTTTTCTGCCTCTTGAATGAATGAATGAATTCATGTAATTGGGTAGGTGTGTGTAGGGGAGAAAGAAAGGGTGTGGGGACAGATAGCTGAAAATAGACAAGTGGTGAAAAGAGAAAGAAGTGTGGTAGGGTGCAAAGAGTTGCTAAGTGCCTGGTGATCAGGCCTATCGCTTTGAAATATTTTCTTGTTATGTGGTTTCTTTGTTGTCTTTGAGATATTTTATATATTATTATGGCGTTTTGGCCATTTGTCTTTTATAAAATTAATGTTCTTGGATATGTTATGCGCATTTACTGTTTTAGTAATAAATTACTTTAATTACTTTAGTATTATGCTTAGTGTCTTTGTTTTTTGTTTTTGTATGTTTTGTAGTGACTGTAAATCGCGTCTTCCATAGCGTAATTTTCTATTATTTTTTACACAGCTCTCTTACAACGGCAGCAGCATTGGCTTACTTGGAAGAGAGAGACGAAGGTGGCGATATTTTTATGGGTCTCCCTATTGATGAACTATCTGATTGAGACAGTGACCATTCAGATGAACAAGCAGTAGGTTCATCTATTCGACTAGAGCGAGGATTGCTGGAAGCTCCTCCAGAGATCAACCACTCAGGTGGAATTGGTAGTGTTGAAAAGTCAGAAAATGAATTCGATAGTAAAGAAAACTCATCAAAAAAACAAATGTAAGAAAATAGTCGAAGAGGTTGCAACAACAAGTGAGTATAAATACAGATTGTACTACAACAGAAGATATATCTGAAGAAGCTAGAGCTTTCTCTAATCCTATTGATTTTTTTAACCTCTTTTCCACTAAAAATTTTATAAACTTAATTGTTGAACAAATTAATTTATATGCTCTTCAAAATAATAAAAATCTTGATATGAGCAATTCTGAATTATTAGTATTTTTTGGTGGACTATTATTGTCATCTCACAGCCCTCCTCCAAATAAGAGAAAGTATTGGTCATCAGAAGATAATTTACCGAAGAAATTATCAAATAGCATTAGGAGAGACAGGTTTGAAAATATTCCAAGGAATATACATTTAGTAGACAACACAACCAATACCTTTGATCATTACTTCAGCATATGCAAACTAAATTTTTAGAGCATGATGGATTGGAGGAGCATATGTTCATAGCTGAAAGTATGATACCCTACTATGGTAAACATTATTCAAAGCAATTTATTAGAGGTAAACCTATCAGATTTGGGTTCAAAATATAGGCACTTTGCTCTAAAAATGGGTACATGCATTCTTTCGAATCGTATACAGGAAAAGTGCGACATCAACGCAACCAGGTTCAAATAAATTTGGTGTTGGTGGAAATATTGTGATAGATCTGATTGCAAAGACCTGCGTACCTCATAAAAAGGGCTATAAAGTATTTTTTGATAATTATTTTACTACTGTTGGTCTTATGGATGAGCTAACTAAGATTGGGATATGTGCATCAGGTTCTTGTTAATAAAACAGAACAAGAAGATGTCCCTTGAAATCCAAAGCAAAAACGAAAATATCACCAAGAGGAACCGCTGAAATCCGCTCATCTGATAATTTAGTCGTTGTTAAGTGTAAAGATAATAACGATGTGACATCGGTGTCTAATTATAAACCTACACAATGAGTTCAACCCAGCGTTGGGATAAAGTTCAAAAGAAATATATAAATGTTCTGCAACCAGAGAGCATACACAATTATAACAAATATATGGGGTATGTAGATCAGCTTGACCAAAACGTTGGTACCTATCGTATTAGAATGAGACAAAATAAGTGGTAGTGGCTTATTTTTTCATATATGTTATCAGTTGCATTTAGCAATGCCTGTATTTTGATGAAAAAAGTTGACACTAAAATTATTTTATATCAGTTTATTGAAAATGTGTCACTCGCTCTTTTGAAAACTCATGGAGTGCAAAGCGTTCGAAGCAAAAGAGTTTCGAATAATGTGAAAGGTTTGTGTCGATATGATAACATCGGGCATTGGAAGTGTACATTCCAAAAGAAAGACATGGTAAGGAATGCTCAGGAAAAAGTCATTTTCAGTGCGAGAAATGCGACATTGGGTTACAGCTCAAATATTTTACAAAATATCATGTTTAATAAACTAATAAAATTTGATATATAGAGCTCATTTATGTATATATACTTGTAAATATAAAACATTAATATAATTTATAAAGGAAAACATTTTTTGTTATTTGCATGTGTATTACTTATAAAAGGAATTTATGATGTAATTTGCAAGTGGAAATATTACATTTGATAGCAGTAGCTCCTGCTATCCCTTTAATGCTAAAAACATTTAGGTTTTACCCTTCTCCATTTGTTTCATTGACCTTCCCCGTTTTTTAAAAAACTTTAACATTTCAGTTGCTTTCAAATATGAGTCAACTATAAAAAAACATTCTAGTTCACAATAATTTTAATAATATTGGGGGAGTCTCTTCGGTCGAATGTTCTGTTTGTCCAAGTACATATTTTGAACAAACAGGAAAGCAATTATCTGTCCGTATTAATCAGCATAAATACAATGTTAGGAGAGCTGTAAATAATAATGCGTTATCTGTGCATATGTCCGAGAATAATGACTTGATTAATTGGAATTCGGCAAAATTTATTTTTCGCTCAAATGACTCAATTAAAAGAAACCTTGTTGAATGTTCATGCATAAGCCAATTTAATAACTTTAACATTTCCCCTGGCCTTTTTAAAATTGATGTTATAAAAAAACTCATTTTTAAAGAAATTAGCTTTAACTTATGTTTTTAAGTTTTTTGGGGGGGAGCGATTTTCATTTTTATGAGAACCCGATCTGTCAATATAATTATTGCATTGATTTTCTATTAACATTATTTTATTTCTCTTCCTCTCTCCTTGTTCCTCTCACTTTGGTTTCAATTTACTTCTCGTGTCTCTCCTAATCTCCCACTTTAGACTATCGCTTTATCCGTTAATCGTTTTAACCCTTTTGGCTCTGTTCTTGACTCTTTATTGCCTCTCGGTTTGACCTTGCTACCTCTTATAGCTAAATCTTAATGTGAATTTACCTATCCTTATCCTACTTCTTCATTGGTGATTTCTTGTCTTAGAGGCGGCCTTTTATCTTTTACTTGCCTATATATACCCTTATTATATTATTTTCTCGTGTAGTTATCCTTGAGAATGAACTGAATAAAGTTCGAAAGTACTTGGAATCGCCTTTTTAATTTTCCAGCGGGACATTTCATTCATTGCAGACCTAACGTGCTACTTTGTGTTATTCATTTAATATATAAATATATAAATATATATATATATATATATATATATATATATATATATATATATATATATATATATATATATATATATATATATATATATATATAATTAGCATTCAAATATTATCAATCAATTACTATATGACTAGAATAAATTATTTCTATGTAACATCACCACTAATACGACAAAATCCCTTTTGTCGTTATATATATATATATATATATATATATATATATATATATATATATATATATATATATATATATATATATATATATATATATATATATATATAATTAGCATTCAAATTTAATCAATCAATTACTATATGACTAGAATAAATTATTTCTATGTAACATCACCACTAATACGACAAAATCCCTTTTGTACAAGATTTTACCCGACTCGAACACACACATACAAACGCACGCCTTTTGCCATCTGCGTTGAATTTTGATGCACATATTCACTTGTGCAATCGTCCATACGAGAGTAGGTCCTAATTCCTCTTCCTTCTCTCATTACAGACCCTAAATTCACATTCCATCATAGTCGTTCAATTATATATATATATATATATATATATATATATTCATATACTTATACATACACACAAACACCTATATGCCGGTGAACACACCATTTCAAAATATTAACTTTCCAAACGCATAATAAACTTGTATTCCATTTCACCTTAAATCATTCTCTGTATATCATTCAAATTGTAGCCGTTAAATATCATCTGTGGTACTCAATTTAATTTCTGTATAAAAATAACTTCACTCTAATTCATTCTTTTAAAATTTAATATATTCTATTTTTGCTCTTCTGTATGTTCATTACATTCCCGTTAGCTTGAGACTTCCAATCTGTGTTAGGCTTAACCCGTACGATCAGTCCACATTGTTTCAGTCTAAGCCAAAAACAATTTATGCACGTACTGACTATTGCATCACTATGGAAAGTAAAAGCATTCATGTAATAGTTAGTCACGCTGCATAAGTGGTACCCTCCAGGGTGGCGTCCCGGGCAGAAACACGAGCGCCACCGACCCGAGAGGAATATCGAGCTCTCGAAAGAGTTTCCTAGCCCTAAACCCAAAGGCCTTAGGGTATGACTGACGTCTCTCGGCGGCAGAGGCACCGTCGAGATCAGGCGCGGATGTAGTGAGAGCTGTGGGCGAATGAAGGAGGTGCCAGGCTAGCGCGTACAGGCAAATAATGCACTGTCCATGACGCAGATCGAGTGACATCTCCCCAACATCGAAAGTAGGCTCTCATTGGGTGACGTTGTGGTGGAGCAAATGTGAGTGTGTGTGTGTGTGAAGGGCCATTCTCCCACCTTTTTCCCCAGCACCCTCTCCCTCCCTATGTAATAATGTGTGTGTGAATGGGAATGGGTTTGTCTTTTTTTGTTTGTTTGTTTTTTAATAAAATTGATTTCCATGTTATTATTAAATGTTTTTTTTTCTTTCTTTCCAGCCGCCGTATTCTGGAAAGAGAGTAATCTTGTAAATTTCCCCTTTATTCAAAGCTAACTATTTATTGTTAATTAATAAAGGTCAATAGTATTTGATAAAGGTTCAAGGCCCTGTTGTGTCTTACTTGTTGAGGCTAAAATAGTAAAGCTTAGATGAAAGAGGGCTTATAATAAGCCACGCAAGCGTGATAAGGTCACTTATTTTCCATCAAGCTCAGAGGCGCCACTTGTTTGTAAGTCCTAGGCATTTTGCTCGTTCGAGTGGCGGCTGGCTGAAACGTCCCCCCACCCTCTTTGTACCACGTGAGACCTTTCTTTTTGTTATTTATATATTGACTGTTGTAGTCCGGATATTTTTTGGTTGTTCGATTTTGCATAGAATTGTTTCTTAAGATTGATTGATTGCTAAAAGTTATAAGTAGGATTTATTTATTTTTTTATAGCATATATATAGGAAATTTAGCTGTATATATTTTTTTGGTAAATAGTAACGAGATCTCCAATTTAATCACCCCTCTCTATTGTGAATATTATTGTACATTTTTTTTTGTTAGCAAAGGACTGTACATACAATCCGTTTTATTCTCCTTCGATTTCTCACGTCCGGATTAGTGTAGGAAGCGGGTTGGATCGATTGGGGTTAGTCTAGATTTTCGGCCCGCTACATTTGGCGCCCGAATAGGGACGTGAGATCACGAAACCGGGAGCGTGACGGGATTGGATTGCAGTCCACACCCAATTAGAGTGACAGGTAGCTGGTTGTTTTTCTCCCTTTTCTATATTTTTATGAACCTGGGAGGATGGCTTCTGTAGAACAGGGCTTCCATGATGAGATAATGAGACTGAGGCTGGAATTGAGGCAGAAAGAGGAGGAATGCATGATTTTGAGGAACGTGATTGATGGATTGAAGAGTGATATGATGAGTATGGATGAGAAGACAGACAGGATCAGAAAAGAAATGGACGAGAGACAGAATCAGGTCGACCAACGGATGAAGGACTTGTATGACATGATGAAGGGGTCAGGACTGGCCCCAGGACCCTTGACCTTGACCCCTGCTCTAACCGAAGGGGATAAGACTAATGGGATAATTGGGAATGTGTGCGAGTCTAGAGAGGATAGGGTGATTATGAGTCATAGGAAGGACAGGTAATGGAAGAGAGTTGAAGGAAAGGGAAGAAGGAAGACTGGTTCAAAGGGAAAGGATAGTAAGGTAAGAGGAAAGAGTGTGGACTCATTGTACTCGGATTAAGGAGAGAGTGATAGTATGATTGGTATAAGTGAGAGTGAGGGTAGCTCAAGTGAGAGTGAAGTGAATGTAGGAAAGGGTATCTTGATAAGGAAAGTGCCAAAGGTAGATAGGTTTAGGTTACATGGTTGGAAAAGTGTGGAAGAATTCTTCGGGGAATTTGAGCGATATTGTAAGCTGAAGTACCCGGAAAATAAGGGATACTGGATGAATGTTTTGGGGGAATGTTTAGAAACTAAATTGTAAGATGGTACCTGGTGAAGTATTCTCTGGGTGCATGAGTGCGATTAATGTGGTGGTAAGTCTGTCTAGTGTGAAAGTGCTGTCTGGTAGGTAGTATGAGTGTTTGAGTGTGAATGTGGAATTAAATGGAATTGAGTGTTTGGCTTTAATAGATTCTGGATGCGAGACGAGCTTGGTGTATAAAGATGTGTAAGACAAAGGTGAGCGAGAAAGCCCTCCTATCTGAGTGTAAGGGTAGTTTGGTAGATATTGGTAGTAGGAGAGTGCCTGTGATTGGAATGATAAGGTCAGCTGTTCAAATGCATGGTATGTTGATGGATGAATGTTAATTCTCTGTGATTGATAAGGTTAGTAGTGAGTATGGTGTGATTTGGGGGCATGATTTTATGAAAGTGAACCGTATGGTTGTGCATCCTGCGAGTGATCAGATTGAGAGAAAGATTGGTAAAAATGGGTTGTATAAGTTGTATGTAGGGAAAGATGGTAGTGTTTTGAGGAGTGTGTTTACTGGATTTGAGGTGACTGCTATGGAGAGTGTAAGGCTTGTAAAGGGCGAAAGGGCGTCTGTTAGACTGAGTTGGAGTAAGGATATTAGTTTGGATGTGGGTGAGAACGCCGTGATATTGGATGGAAAGGATGCGTGTTATATGGTAAGGCGTGTTGCTTGTGTGTTTGATGGCTTGATAAGAATGAATGATCCTTTTGTATGTGTGCAGGCGGACCCCAGTGTGAAAGGACAGGTGATGGGGATCCAAGTCAGAGATGTACTGGGTCACCTCTCCACTGTCAATGAGGTAGGTATGGATTACAATACGGATGTCAGGGTGAATGCTGCAAATGAAAAGACGTGTGAATGGACGTATAATGAAGTGAAGAGCATGGTGGAATTAGATGGATGTTTGACTGAGTATGGAAGGGAGGATGTGTATCGAATGATATTTGAACGAAAGGGAGTCCTCAGTAAGGGTGATCTGGATTTCGGAGTTGCAAAACTCCCGGAATTCAAGATTATCCTGAAGGAGGACGCCCCAATCTTTCAGCCGCCGAGGCATTTTACATGTCTGGTTGCTGATGAGATTGAGGAGCAGTGTTTGGAATTAGAGCAATTGGGGTGATTGAAGAAAGTGAGAGTGCATGGAATAGTCCAATTGTGCCTGTATGTAAGCCGGATGGAAGATTGCGTCTGTGTGTGGATTATCGAAAGGTGAATGAAAGCACTGTGAAAGAAAGGTTGTCGATGTGTGTGGTATCTGAGTGTGTGTATAGTATGCATGGGATGAAGTGGTTTACGAAGCTGGATCTGGTACGGGGGTATTACCAGATGCCCAGTGCTGAGAAGAGCCGGCCGGTAACTGCCCTCTCTTCCACGAAGAGGCATTACCAGTTCAGGAACCTAAGCTTTGGGTTGACTAATGCTCTCGGAGCCTTCCAGCGGGCAATGAATGTTGTGTTGAGTAAGTTTGCGAGTAAGAATGTGATTGCGTTTATAGATGATATTTTGATTATGACAGAGTTTTGAGGAGCATATGAGATTGGGAATGATGTGTTGAGAACGTTGGAGAGTGTTGGTGTGAAGGTCAAAGTGGCGAAGTGTGAATGGTTTGCGAAAGAAGTGGAATTCCTTGGGCATATGGTGAGTAAGAATGGGTTAAGAAAGTCGCCGAAGTATGTTGAGAAGGTGCGGATGTTTCCGAAACCGGTGACTGTGAAGCATCTGAAGTCGTTTTTGGGTCTGATTGAATTTCAGCGAAAGTTTATACGTGATTGTTCTGGTGTGAGTAAGCCTCTGACTGAGTGGATGAGCAAGAAAGGTAGTACGGTTGTCAGGTGGCATATGAAGATGAATGAGGCGTTTATGAAACTGAAAGAGGCAGCGGTGAATATGTTGAATTGGCGTACCCGGATTATAGTGTGAATGCTAAAATGCTTGAATTGTATAAAGATGCGAGTGGGAATTGTATGAGAGGTTTTCTGATGCAAGACCAGCGTTTGAATGGAGAGAGTGTCAGGCGAATAATCGGGTATGTACCCAAGGCTATGAATGTGGCAGAACGAAAGTATTCCACTGTGGAGCGAGAGTTAGCTGCGATAAGGTATTGTTTGAAAGTGTTGCGCCCGTTTTTGTATGGTGTGAAATTTGTGATCAAAACAGATCACCAACCTCTTGTGTATCTGCAACGCGTGAAATGGGCTGATAGTAGGATCGCGAGGACTTTGGAAGATTTTTTGTGATTTTGACTATGTGATTGAATACGTGCCTGGTGAACGGAATGGAATGGCTGATTTGATGTCAAGGTATCCTGGTTACAAATGATGAAAATTTGTGTGGAGTGAGTGATCTTCAGTATTTGCTGAAGGGATTATGAATGAAAAGGAGAGTAAAGGTGATGGTGGTGGTTTCCTGTTTTAGAGTGTATGGAATGGTTTGCAAGATTTAAAGAGTGATGGAGTAGATGTGATAGTGCCCGATAAAGTGAATGACTTAAGGAGGGAGTTAATGAGTGAAGTATGTAGGAAGCCTGAGAGTATTGATATGGCGAGAGTCCTGAACTTTATGAAAGAATTGAGAGCGATGTGTATGCAAGGGCTCCCGCCGTTTCAGGAAGTGTTGATTGTAGTAAGTTGTTTGTATGGAGTGATTGCTTATGTGCACTTTAGGGGTGAAAGGCCGATTGTGTACAAAGATGAGAAAGTGAAGGGTTTGAATGCTAATGTGGTACATCTGCAGTGTTTAAGCGGTGTGCACTACAATTGGGTGATTGAAAAGTGTTCATATATGAGAGAGTAGAGTGATTGTCTGGATGAAGATGAGTGTGTGGTGAATGATGATATGGGAGTTGATGACAGTGTGGATGTCAGTGCTGATGTTGGTCTGCTTTTTCGTTCTGTATATTGCGAACATGGTGGACCTGATATGATGGAAGCGAGAGTGAAAGTTGGTGAAAGGTTCTTCTGTGGTTTGACTGATACTGGAGCGCAAGCGTGGTTAGTGAACGAGAGGATTCTGAGTAAGTATGATGAGTTTAGATGTCGCGAGCATAAACCTGTGAAGTTACGGATAAGTGGATTAGGGAATGGCATGATAGTGACATGGAAACAGGTTAGTCTGAAAGTGAGTTTGGGTAATGGTGTGAATGTGAAGCATGACTTTGTGATTCTGAAAGATGAGCAAACGCCGTGTTGTTTTCTGCTTGGTGTGGACTTTATGAGATTGAATGATTTGTCTTTGGATGCTGATAAGGATTGTCTTATGAAAGGCGAATGTGAGGTGATAAGGGGGCTTGTAAAGTACCAGGGTCTTGTATCTGACAGGACCTATCTCTAGGTCAACGCCCAGGAGCTCGTAGTCAGATAAAATGTTGGGGTTCATAGATTCAATTGTATCCTTGACATACAACATCACACCGTGAAGGGTAGGTTGAATGTGTCAAAGATGAGTGAAAAGTTTGATGGTCCTTATAGAGTTGTGAGAGTTTGGGAAAATGAGGTGACGTATGTTTTGGAGAGTTTTAATGACGGTATGACAGAGAGTGCGGGCTCATCAGAGTCAGTTAAGGAGATAGAGAGAACCTCCTGACTACCTGGTGAGTCATCCAGTGTATGAACTGTGCAGAGAGAGAGGTAAAGTGCATGATGATGAGATTGAATGTGATAGTATGGATCTGTCTGGGAAAGAGCTTATTTTGGTCTCGAGGAGTAGAAAGCGTACAAAGAACAGTGGAAGGAAGAATGCAAGTACGAATGAAAGTATGTCTGAGCAGAGTCTTTCTGGTATGGGGGAGCTTGAGAGAGATTGAGTGTTTGCACAAGCAGATGAGTGATTTGGCTGGTGTAAGTAGACGAGTGAGTGAGCTGCCTGTGCCTGATTTTACAGGTTTTGGGAACCGTATGAATGATAGTGTGTTTGGGCAGAATGAATCTAGTGTGGCTGATTTTTCGGGTTTTACGAATGGTAATAGTAGGGGTGAGTTTGATGTATTGAATGATGAAGTGGCTGATTTTTCAGGTTTCTGGTGGGAACCAGTTGAAGGGGTTTCCGGTGTAGCCGCTTAGAGTAAAGGGGATGTGCGTGATTTGTCTGTTTTGCAAGAGTGTACCTTGAGTTGGATGAGAGCTGTGAGTGAGGAACTGATGAATGAAGGTATGAAGAGGGAAGGTTCTGAACGGAAGAGTATGAAAGAGTTCTGTCGTGAGATGGGAGAACTGGTAATGAAGGCTAAGAGTATGGTGGACGATATGATCAATAGTGACGATGAGACTGACAGGATGACTGATGAACAACCCCGACAGATTGCTACGCGTAACCAGGGACCAGTAGACCAGTGTGAATGGTTGCATAAGGGTGCGGTTGAGTATAAAAGGTACCGTAAGTAATGATTAAGAGTGTATTGTGAGTGACTGTGGTCGAATGGCTTAATGAAGGAGGGGTGTGGAGGAGCGAATATGTGTGTGTGTGTGTGTGTGTGTGTGTGAAGGGCCATTCTCACACCTTTTTCCCAATACCCTCTCCCTTCCTCTGTAAGAATGTGCGTGTGAATTGGAATGGGTTTGTTTGTTTTTTAATAAAATTGATTTCCATGGTATTATTAAATGTTTTTTCTTTCTTTCGAGCCGCCATATTCTGGAAAGAGAGTAATCTTGTAAATTTCCTCTTTATTTCAAAGCTAACTATTTATTGTTAATTAATAAAGGTCAATAGTATTTGATAAAGGTTCAAGGCCGTGTTGTGTCTTACTTGTTGAGGCTAAAATAGTATAGCTTAGATGAAAGAGGGCTTATAATAAGACACGCAAGCGTGATAAGGTCACTAATTTTCCATTAAGCTCAGAGGCACCACTTGTTTGTAAGTCCTAGGCATTTTGCTCGCTCGAGTGGTGGCTAGCTGGACGTCCCCCCACCCCCTTTGTACCACGTGAGGCCTTTCTTTTTGTTATTTATATATTGACTGTTGTAGTCCGGAAATTTTTTGGTTGTTCGATTTTGCATAGAATTGTTTCTTAGGATTGATTGATTGATAAAAGTTATAAGTAGGATTTATTTATTTTTTTTATAGCATATATATAGGAAATTTAGCTGTATATATTTTTTTGGTAAATAGTAACGAGATCTCCAATTTAATTACCCCTCTCTATTGTGAATATTATTGTACATTTTTTTTGTTAGCAAAGGACTGTGCATACAATCCGTTTTATTCTCCTTCGATTTCTCACGTCCGGATTAGTGTAGGAAGCGGGTTGGATCGATTGGGGTTAGTCTAGATTTTCGGCCCGCTACAACATGTGGAAGGCACCGGTCGCCAAGCGAAGGCCGGTGTGGTAGACCGAGTCCACCTTCCGCATTACGCGCTCGGCTGCGGATGCATAAAATGTAAGGCAGTAACTCTATCAGTGCCCCGGGCGATGAGCGTCATAAAACAAAGGATATCCACGGCGCGGGTACACGAGACACTAAGGCTCCAAATATGAGCTTTCTAGGAGAATCGTCGGTTAAATACTTGAATAAAGAAACGGTGCGAGCTCACCACTTCAAGGCGAACCTTATTTAGAAACAAGTCTGGGTCAGAATGGAACCGTGGATCACAACAGAAGTGGACCATCCAAGTATTGGCCAAGGTAAACCGAAGCCTGTGCACTTTGTCATAGTGAGAGACTCGGTTCAATGCCTATTGGAGTCGATGCTTCAGAGTTGGCAACTGGGCCGCGCCAAAAGCGCATAGCTAGAACATCTTTCGGCAGCACCGAGGTGATCCCGGTGATGCTTAGGGCAAAGATTGTGACACTGAGGACACTTCCATTTGTGACCCCCTCTTCTTGCTCCATTGGGCAGGATATGGCTCTCCCCACCTGTACACAGAATTGAAGATCTCGTAAAAATACAGATATAAAGATTGTGACGTGTCCCCTTCCCTCATCGTGTGGAGAGTCTCCATTATACCGTATCACCATGAGGTATAATAAGCCTTCTTTAGATCGAAAACTTCCGTGGCGTAATGCTGTCTACGCAGAACTACTCGGAGACGACATTTTCCTATTGGAGAGAGCATCCGACTTGTAGTGAAACTTGCAGAAGCCGCACTGAGCAGAAGACAGGTGGCCTCCGTTTTTCAGAAAAAAGGCTAATATACCATTTACTAACAAGGCCCAATGTTGCTCAACTTCAAAGTAGCATTATTGGGGTACTCGGTGACAGGGCACTGACTTTGAGCTGACTCCAACTTTGGAGGAAGATTATCCTCTTTCTTAATTTTAGTGAGGTAGGCTGGGTAAGAGGACCGGTTAGATTACCCGCAGGAAAAGGTATCTCCCAAGAAGGATTCAAGGACTTTATTGGGTGGATAAGTCGGTAGGCTTAGGCACAATGAATTTGCTTGAACATATGTCTGTTTTTTTTAGGCAGGCTTTCTAATGTTTGACTCTATTTCCACTGTCCTTGACTGACCGGCCTTCGGGGTCTACCCAGAACGGTAGATACAGTATCGACAACAGTGGGCGTGGCACACTGTTAGCCATAGATACTGTTTGGGCGGAGCTTACTCAACGGAATGTTTATTTGTCTGTACACTGGGATAGAGAAAATATTTATTTCAAATTTAGAGAATAAGTTTTGGTTTTTCGTAGCTCTTTGATGGTAAATAAAGGTCCGCATCTTTCCTGTCTTCAACTCGGTGTAAGTGGTTGTACCTGCATCGACGTTTCTTTGTACATCTGTGGTGTTTCCCTTAGCTTGCGCGACCCAAAAATGGTCCGACAGATACTGCTGGAACCGCCTTTCTCTGTGTGACCATGTGCCAGTGTTTATGCGTGTGAGTGTTTAAGTGTGTGAGCGCGTATGCGTGTGAAAGACTAATTCTTTTTGCCTATAGCCCTTTACGAAAAAAGTATATATTATTAATTACTTTACCTAAAGTTACATGTTCTTATTTACTTGTTCTTTACATATCAAAATGTGTTCTGGTGGGCAGTCGCTAAATAGGTGCTGAGAGAAGAAGTTTTTACACATCTCTGTGCCAAATTTCGGCAATTAGGCCTTAGTTGGTATTTCGCTTTAAATTACAAGGAGAAACCGCAAACAGGTTGAGGGTGGGAGTGGGGTTATATCTGGGCCCATAGGATTTTAGGAGAGCGTCCCGCACGGTTCCTTGACTTTACTCTGCCATGAAAATTACCACTATCACCTCGGTGCTACCCGCGGATGTTCTCACCACGTTTTCCAGGGTTGCACAAGTCCTGCTTTGACTCATTTCTGGACATCAGCCTCCTGTTGATCTGAGCCATGATCTTTCTATCTCTTCTTTCCTGTGAGAAATACCCTACATAATCATCAGTCATCATTTTAACAACCTTTTAAATACTTTGTGTGTGGAAGGCCAGTTGAACACTTCCATGTGGGTTATTCACATTCATTATGATTAGATAACAGGAATGGGGTGGCTCTGACAAGGTTTCTAATCAGGTTACCAATGCTCAAAACATTGCAATTGTTGTCAGATGTCCTTCTAGTGGTAAAAGATCAATCCCGTAGCGGATTCGCTTGGTACCAGTCTTCCCTCATGTCCAGAATCCTCTCCAGCTTCTTAATTCTCTCCTGATCATCAGAGCACAGCAGTGTTTGGATGATGGCTTGTTGTCGGCCTACCAAGCAGATCTAAGAAATCATCAAAATGTCTAGCACCTCTTTCCTCTGACGAGGCAGCCCGACTGAAAGAGGATTTACCTAAGCCCTTCGCGCCAGAAATGTTTGCCTTACACATTGAACTAACAAGGATAGTACACTCCAATGATGAATTTCACAATGAATTGCAGCTTCTTCAGGTTCTTTCCACTTAAGCCTGTTATTTGAAGCACATAACCGGAGAAGTCTGTTTGCTGTAGTAAGTAAGCCTTGGTATACTGGTCCTATCTGCAAAAGAGCCAGCTCTGCAGGAAGCACTCCATCCCTGACTGCACATACGATATTGTAGACATACCTAGTGTTGATCACTTGATAGATTTTGAATGAGCCTGTCACAGCTTTATCAGTGGAAGGCTAAATGTGATCCGGGTGAAGTTTGGACTAATGTCAAAGTCTGTAGCAGATGGTGAAAGGGAAGTTCACCGGGTTGCAGGTTGCACACCAATTAGATCACCTTTTTCTGTGCATTATTGAAACTTTCGCACCAGTGTTGACATTTTTAGTCTCCTAATGGGCAAAAGAGTCTTATCAAAGTCCTTTTTCAAGGCAGGCATGGCCTTATGTGAACCCTCCGCTTAGTTATTTCTCTGGGAAAAAGTTTCCCGAATAATATTAGCCTATTACATTTGGTACCTGTAGGAGCTGCACGTCCATGTTTGATTACAAATTAAAAAAGCCCCGTCTCTGGGTTGACTTGAACACTGACAGCGCAGTGAGAAGTTGGTGTACTTCGTCATCATTCCCTTTCAGCATTCATTCCTACAACTATTCAATCATCCCTTTGTCTAGGCTTAAGGAATTGACTAGCTGCTTTATGCCTGTAAGTTGTAAAACACCAGGACTTGAGGGGTTCTAGGAGTTGTGGCGAGATTATTGGAAATATTAGTTTCGAAGAAGGAAATGACTGAGATGGCTCGCCTGGACTGACGCCCTTTCCTGGGATGAAGAAAAGAGGGCTCATTCTTCGCCTCCCTCTCCCAGTAAGAGAATGAAGAAATCTAAGAATACCAATACGACTAGGGTTCCTCTTCCGGGGAAAGAGCTGTCCCTTGTTTTTTCGGCAGGTGACCAGACAACGACTGCCACGTCCAGCCCCGAGGATCCCACGGGCAGCGAAGCCCACAAAATGACATAGCTTGAAGTGGAAGGTAATGTGACTGGAACCTCGGTGACGTTGGGACTTCGCATCGAGAGGCTGCCCGGCGTCTTCGAGCCAGCTGGCCTCAAGCATTTCCTAATTGTTCGTTCCACTAATGGGTGAATGTTGTCCAAGGGACACATGCTTCCCCAGCTCTGACGGGAACTGGTGTCCATCCCTCTCCTTTGAGTCACAAAGGGTTCTGCAATCGCTGGTTGGGGTTTGACCAAAAAATACCACCCTGAGACCATCTCCACAAAGGAGAACCGGCCCGTGGTGCCTTCAGGATCACCAATGTTGTCATTCTGATCAAACTGTACATTTCATTATCCGTTTAGGGATCTCTTCCGCGATGCACGGAACAAAGGTGATACCTACCTACATACTCACTCATCTACTTGAGGAATTTAGGGTACGGTAGTCCACGCAATTATCCTGAGCATACATAACGCTCTACAAAAATGGTAAATCCTCTTGTGAGGTGGTATTTGTGAAAGTAACCAAGAGTTCATCCTTAAAAAACAGTACAATCACTTGAATCTAAAAGGGGACTCGAATTTGCTATTTCGAGTACCTGATTTCATCGTAACGAATTACTTTTTCGTGGTTCTACTAAGCCTTCCAAGCCGGGGCATTTAAGGTTACTAAACTTGACGGTAGCATCCCTTTTTATCCCTTGTTCGGTATCCTATTTTACTATATATTGTTTTTTTTTATCTTAAATTGTTTTTTCTTAATTTTTATCGTATCATGATAGACTCAGTAAAGGTAAATCGAGGCGTTAAATCCGATATAAACTAGGATCTTGCACGAATTAGGAATTATTGTCTATTGAATAGATGCAATCAATCCACTTGTGTCTCTGGATGTACAAAAACAACTGTTTGGTCACCGAGTGGACGCCTCTTGGCCTTATGGCGATATAAACTGGACATCATTTGAGAAAGGAAGCGAATTAAAAGGCTATTTTCGCTCTGCTTTCTACTTCTCTAATCTCAAAGAGACTTTGCTTTTGCATTAGATTCAACCCAGTCTCACTCAGGTGGTAAATCAAAGACGATTAATTAAATTTGATTTAGTTTAATTAAGACTAGAATATAAAATGTACGACAACTGCTTCCAAATCGTTTTTAGGGGGCCGGGATGTCGCAAATCCATTCTACCAAGAACAATCGAAGAAATTAATAACTAAATGATGGGTAAACAAATATAAATAGCATTTAGTAATAAAACATTATCATTTACCCTCGTCCATAAATGAATTCCTACTCGGATGGGAGTAAAGACCTTTCGTTTGGCACCTCAACATTACACATGAACCACGCCCCTCCGTCTCCTAAAGGTGCCTGGAAATGTGTCACCGAAACATGGAAAGTACGGTTGATTGATTCCAGGAAATAACCCTGTAAATGATTACCAGTAATGCTCTCCCCAAGGTTCAGTGTTTCTTCTTCCAGGTGAACGACAACGATTATTAATTCGATTTTGCGAGACGAGATAAAAAAAAATATATAAATTAAACAGTTCAGTATGAGACTAAACAGAGTAGGATAGGTAGTAGAGTGAAAAATAAATCAAAGGACGAAAAATAACAGCTTTCCAAACCTAAGAAATATCTCAGATCATCCACTGCTGTGTATGTTCATAGATGTTCAAGAACTCGATTAAAATTTTTCACTTACAACGCCTTTGTGACAAAAATCGTGAACGAACAAATGCAGTATTCTTAAGTGAACGAATAATTTCTTAACATTAAAGGACTAAAAAAACATTTCCCTGAATGAAAACTTTTTAAGCGAAAGAAACTTTGACGTCGAAACTGAAGGCAAATCCGTTGCTCCAAATTCATTTCTTTGGTTCTTTAGGCAGAATACATCAATAGATTAAATTAGACTCAAGAATCGCTTGGGACGTTAAGATGGCGAAACTTTTAATTAATGTTATTAACAGTAGATCACTTACCGCCACAGCGATTGGATCGTAAGAGTCGTAAAACTCACTGGCGTATTAAAGAAAAAAACTATTAGAAACTTATTTGGAAAAGATTCTCTGATAATATAATAGTCGTGGTATACGGCCGATTTTTTTTTTTTTTTTAGAGCCCATCTGGCGACTGCCCACTTGGACATAAGTCGTCGGAAATACGACAGAATAGAACTAGGCTACTTTAAAATAAAATTATGAAAAAAACCCAATGATAAATATTGGAAAAACTTAACAATTAGGAAGAGATCTCCGGCATCTGGGAGGAGGTTCCCCTCACCCCGGTGCAGGAGCATGCAACCTACAAAGAGAACAATCAAAAAACAAAATAAAAACTACTTAAATAAAGGGGAGAAGCCCGGCCTCCCCCCCCCAAGTCAACAAGTCCACAAGTCGAAGTGCACGAACTCGTCCCGAGGACAAGGGACAGGTGGTAGCGAGCCCGCCTATCCCGGTACCGGGACAGGTAACTTGCTTGAAGATCACCCAGACTAGGACATTCAAGAAGAATGTGCCGAACAGTCTGGAGGAGGACGCAGTCGTCACAATAGAGCGCAGGTGAGCGCTCCATCAAATAGCGATGTGTAACACGAGTGTGTCCGATTCGGAGACGACAGAAAACGACCTGAAGCCGTCGCGGAATTGGAGGATAGGTCCATGGGAACAGTCGCGGCGCAATAGCACGCAACTTTAAGTTTCCTTCGACCGTCTCCCATCTTCTTTGCCAAGCAGTCCGAAGAGCTGCCCGTATTTCTGCCATATAATCAGTGTGAGGAAGAGCCAAACGCTGGTCCGTCGCAGAGTCCTCGCGGACTCTTTGGCGCCCTCATCGGCGCGCTCATTCCCCGACATTCCTACATGTCTACGAACCCAGCAGAAGATAATCTCGACTCCCGCCCGGCTCGCCAAAACCGTGGCGTCACGGATATCGCGAACCAGGGGATGCGGAGATTCCAATGCCCCGAGAGCACCCAGGGCGCTTTGTGAGTCGCTATAGATCACAATCCAGTCTCCGAACCGAGCACGTTCGGTAATCTCCCGTACCGAGTGGTGTATTGCCACCAGCTCGGCCGTGAAGACAGACGCAGCGCATAGCAGAGCACCGCTGGCTTAAAACAGAGGGGATACGGCGTGGAAGCCGACCCCCTCTTGGGACTTGGAGCCATCCGTATACACTGGCACGGTACCAGCGTGACACGATGTGTGCTCCAAAAAGGTCGAACGCAATACTCCCAGCGCAGTACAAGCTTTGGGAGCAGAGGCGTGGCGACAAATAGCCAAATGTGGTACCCTCCAGGGTGGCGTCCTGCGCAGAACCAGGGGCGCCACCGGGCCGAGAGCTATATCTAGCTCTCTAAGGAGTTTCCTTGACCTAAACCCAAAAGGCTTAGGTTATGACTGGCGTCTCTCGGCGGCATAGGCACCGTCGAGATCAGCTGCGAATGCAGTGAAAGCTGTTGGCGACTAAGGGAGGCGCCAGGCTCGCTCGTACATGCGAGTGATGCACTGCACGCAGCGCATAGCGAGTGGCATCTCCCCAGCATGGACCAACAGGCTCTCAATGGGGGAAGTGCGGAAGGCACCGGTTGCAAGGTGAAGGCCGGAGGGGTGGATCGAATCCACCTTTCGCAATAAAGGCTCGGCTGCGGATGCATAAAACTCGCATCTGTAGTCATGCTTTATGACTGGCGTCTCTCGGCGGCATAGGCACCGTCGAGATCAGCTGCGGATGCAGTGGAAGCTGTTGGCGACTGAGGGAGGCGCCGGGCTCGCGTGTACATGCGAGTGATGCACTGCACGCGGCGAAGAGCGAGTGGCATCTCCTCAGCATCGACCAACAGGCTCTCAATGGGGGAAGTGCGGAAGGCACCAGTCGCAAGGTGAAGGCCGGCGTGGTTGATCGAATCCACCTTCCGCAATAAAGGCTCGGCTGCGAATGCATAAAACTCGCATCCGTAGTCGAGCTTCAAACGAACGAAGGATCGATAAAAAAGTAGGGCAGTAGCCCTATCAGCGCCCCAAGCGCTGAACGTCACGGAACGGAGAATGTCCATGGCGTGAGTACAAGAGACCCTAAGGCTGCGAATATGAGACTCCCAGGTGAGGCGTCGGTCGAATACAAGACCAAGGAAAGGGTGCGATTCCACCACACCCAGGCGCACCCGTTTAGGAAACAAATCTGGGTCAGGGTAGAGCCACGGATGGTAGCAGAAGTGCACCATCCTAGTCTTAGGCAAAAGAAAACCGAAACCTGTGCGGTTCATCATAGCAAGAGACGTGGTTCAATGCCTGTTGGAGTCGACGCTCCAGAGTTGGCATCTGGGCCGCGCCAAAAGAGATCAAAAGGTCGTCCACGTAGAGCGTTGTGAGAACATCTTCCGGCAGCACGGAGGTGATGCCCTTGATGCTCAGGGCAAAGAGTGTGACACTGAGGACACTTCCCTGCGTGACACCCTCTTCCTGATCCAAACTTAAGCTCTTCGATCAGATCGGCAAGGACCTGACCCCTGGGATTTATTGAGTAATCTCCCCAGAGAGGATGCCTAAGGTTCAGATCTCCAAGCAAGAGAAAGGGCCTCGGCAACCGTGCCACGACGCGGCGGAAGTCTCCGCGTTGAAGTCAGCTGACGGTGGAATGTACGTCAAAATGATAGTATACCTCCTATCCAAGTGCAGCTGCACGACCTCTGTCTGAAAGGAGGTATCTAAAGAGAAAAGAAGAAAGGAGACATTATGCCGGGTCTAAACCGCGCATCCCCCAGCCTGGCCATCCCGTGGTGGTGGGGTCGCAAGGGGCAGGGGCGGTGCGCCTATCATTGTCTCCCGCAAAAAGATAGCTAACGGGGAACGGGACAAGACGAGCCTCCGCAGCTCTTCCCAGTTGGCCCGGAGTCCACGGCAATTCCATTGAAGAAATATGCCCTCCAGGCCTAGCTCGGAGGAGACGCGGGGGCCTTCCTTGAAGAGAAGACCCTAACGGGAATGGCCGTATGCTTTCCGGAGGTCAAACCCCGGGCGCTGTTGGCCGGACAAAGCGTTGAAGGCGCTGTCGGCTTCGAGGACTTATTAGGAGAGGTTGGGCTCGCCATGCGAGTCTTTTCCTCTCTTCGCCTCGAAACCTTTAGGCGGGCGTTGCAGCTTCGGAGGCGGGGGGGGGGGCCCTCTTTTTGAGGAACCACAGTCTCCGAGCCACTCGCTCCACCTCTCAGCGTGGGCGAAGGAGCCAAAGCTCTTTTGTTGCTGTCCTCCTTTCGGCGGACAGCTTTAGAAACCCCGGGGGGTTTTTTTCCTCCTGTGAGTCTAACGACTCGGTGGAGGCGCGTAACCGTTTCGCCTTACGGGAAACAGTCACGCTGGGGAAAGAGGGGGGAGCCCTGGTTTTAGCCGGGGCTGGTTGTGAACCCTTTTTGCCACCAGCTTTACAAGGGAATCGCCCGGGTTGAGTAGAGCCCGCAAAAGGGCTCCGAATGGGCGCGGAAACAACCGTGCTCGTTGGCCTGAATGATCCAGGAGCAGAGGGTGCCTTTCTAACTATCAAGGCATATGACGTCCCAGGCAGAGCCAGGCGTGCAAGGACCAAGTCCTTCGCCTCGCGGAATGAGAGTCGATGCTAGGCCTAAACAGCTAGGATTTCTTTCTTAAGGAGATAAGCACCACATTGCTTCGAAGAAGCGGGGTGCATTGCTCCACAATTAACACACTTGTCCACACAAGATTTAGACTTATCGTGTGCGGCCTTGTAGCAATTTACACAGTCTACGGGTGACCTCAACTTTGCACGTCTACAAGAAGATTCGTATTGCCAAAGCGGTGACAGTAATAGCACCGCCGCGGCAGTAGCACGAATGCCTTCACGCGGTAGCGGTACCAACCGGCACGCACCTACTCATGGAGCTTGTAACAGTCGAACGTGACGAAAAGTGTAGGGGTGGGTCTCGAGGCCCCTACCTGTTTTCTCATTACACGTTCGACCTTGACCGCCCCATGGTCGGCTAGCTCTAGGGTGATGTCCTCAATGGAGTGGTCAACGAGTTCCCTCGCATAAACTACTCCTTTCACAAAGTTCATGGTAGAGTGCTGCGTCACACTCTCCGAGGTGCCATGAAGTGTCCGAAGAGCACTTATCTTGGCTGCCTCGGCGGGATTCGCCGCATTCGCCAAAAGGCTTCCGTCCAAGAAACGAGTCACCTTCGGCTCTCTACCAATTGCACTAGCTCATCCTCTCTTCTGATGGATCATGTTGCCCTTGGCTAACATGGTGCCATCAGTGGATCGAATAACAAGGAAGCGTTTGAATCCAGCGGGGTCGAAAACGCCAGGTAGCCTCTGAATTAGGGAATTCGATGTCATCAAGGCTCCACCCTGTGCACTTTTGGTCTTTGTCATAGTCAGGGGCTTCACACCCGGGGGGGAAGAGGGGCCGGATGTGCCGATTCTGGCTTGGTCGCTTGCCAAAGTGGCAGCAGACCCATCTGTCTCCCCTCCCCCGCCGATGGAGAGGAGCCCCGAGTCTTTTTAGTCTTTCTTGTCTTTTTCTTCTTTTTAGGAAAGGAGTGCGGGGAATGAACCCGCTTCTCACCTCCGCCGGCAGAAGCCCCTAGGCCAGATAGACCGACCTCAGCCAAGTCTTTCTCTAAAATGGAAAAGCTCCTGGTGGTTGTAGGGGCACCGTCCAGAGGAAAGTCCCCCCCCCCCCGCTCCTTGTACTGCCTCAGAAACCATAGCCGTTTAAGGAGGACCTTGCATAGGGGCGGATTCAGGGTTGGTGTTTGGCGCCGAGCCCGGATTCCCCCCCATGGAAGGCCCTACAGTCTGAGGCTGGGTCTCCTTAAAGACCATGTCTATCACAGGAGGGGCCTCCAGTTGGCCATCTCCTCCCAGGATTCGCAGGTCCCCTTGGCAGTGTCGCCAGTCTTGTTTGGGGAGGCACAGGCCTTGACCTTGGCAAGGTTTAAAATTCTTGCCAGCAGGTCTTTTGAGGGAAGCGACCGAAGGGGCCTAGCTTCCCTCTTACCCCTAAGGGGGTTTGCCCTACCGAGCCGCTTACACGAGGGGTGGTTGGCAATGGTCTGCCTGCTGGCTTTCTTAGCAGTCCCCTTAGAAAGAAAAGGAGGGACTGCCGCTGGAAATAGGGAGGTGCGCGAAAGCACCTCCAGAGAAGGGGGGGGGGAAGAGTCCTTTTCATCGTAGGAGTAGGAGAGGAGTAAGCCTCTTGTCCGGTTACAGAAATACTGAGGGTCCCCTGCGCAAGCACAGGGGGGGAGGGACCTCTATTTTTTTGGTGGAGCTGCCCGAGGGCGGCCTCGTTGATGAGCAAGGGGAAGTTGTTTTTTTTTGTTTTTTTAGGTTGTGCATCATTGGGCATGGTGACCCTAAATTTTCTGCGGGACGCAATAGCTCATCAGCTCTCACAGTTGCCCGCACTGGAAGAGGTGTTTACAAGCCTGGCAGAGCCAGGCGCCACCATTTGGGACCACCCCTCCCGCCTGGTGGCCTGGCAGTCCATCGGCATGGCAACTTTACCTTGAACACGGCGTAAAAAGATAGATTGTGAAGATGAGAGGAAAAGGGGATGTGAGGAAGGTATGGGTGGGGATGAAGCAGGTTGTTAAAAAACCCCATCTCGAACCGGTGCTCAGGGATTAAGGGAACGTTGTCCCCTTACCCCTCAGCGCCGATCCGGGACTCTTGGCTTGAGAAGAAGGTCATCATCTACCCTGTGAAATTAGAGGCTGACCAGAGAAAGTTGTGGGAGATGTTGTTTGAAAAGCGACGAGGTAGGGGAGAAATACAGGCTATCTGAAGGAAGCGAGAGTAGCTAAGCTGGGGCCGGACGGAGTGCTGGATCCCGTCAGCACGGCGTCCAGGATGGCAAATCTCCGCGTTCCTTACGGGGGTGGGCTTCTCGATGATGAGACTTGACCAAGAGGTGAATCTTTCCTAGAATGGGCATTCACGTTGGTATTTCTCAATGGTGAGGGTTATCTCTATTCATAAAAACTGAGATAGGGGGTTTCTCTGATCGAGATTGGCATGAGAGTTGGTCTCGATACCACTGGTCTACTCTTTTAGGTGACCAAAGGAACAGTCTCGGCAGAAAAATCCCGCTCAGTTCCACTGTCTTCTTGATTTCAGGCTTAACTCCGGGACTGCTCTTCTTTTCCTGAATGCTACTCAGATTCTCTTTTTCATCTCTTCAGATCGAAAAAAATATACCTCGATTATCCCCTGGGTGAGAGGGAAAGGGGGACGAGGACCCACCTTGAAGCCTCTCTCCTAGTGCATAAATATTTAACCTTGTGACCATTGGCCCTTCTGGTTTACGTTGGAGAAAGTAAAATTTCGTCTAATTGGCAAAAATAGACAAACAATCGGAGGGGACAGTGAGCCTTTGCATAGATTTTTATTCTAACGGCTATCCCACTCTCCTATGTTTATATTAACGGATTACGAAATCTGCTGATTGTAATCCTTATTTGCGAGCGACCTCAAGGATCTTTGGGACAGCAGGGCAAGGGGAGGGAAGGAAAGTATCGGACCATATGGAACGTAACTGTTGACGCTGTGTAAACAAACTAGCGTCTGTTTGTCCTCGTGATATTTATTTCCCCACAATAATCTTTCGATGCATTTTCAAATCATCTTTTCATATTTTCCTTTATTAAACAGGCCTATTTGATAAGAGGAAAGCACTAGGAATGTCTTTTCCTTGGCTGTCGTGGTATGACATTACATTATATCGATACCATATTATATCTATCAGGGATGGCCAATAACTTGAAAGCGAACCGACAAAAGGGACGGAAAACCACGAGTTCAGACGGGCTGAGTAGCGAGAGAGAGCAACTAGGTCGTGTAAATTAAGGACAATGGCAAAGCTCAAGGTTATTTAAAGAGGCAAGCACAAAAATATAATTTTATTTACACAAAAATAATGAGAGAATTGATGGGTAAAATTACCTCAGAGAATTAACGGGCAAAATCACATCAGAAAATGAAAAGGGGAATTGTAGTTATAAATCAGGCTATGAAGTTAGAACTCAAGGTATTCCCGGAGGAGACTATTCAAATGGGGAGGGGGCATTAACTTAATTAGGTTACTAAAAGGGGGAGAGGGTTTGGCTTACGAATGTCTTCTGTACTTGAGGTGAGGCCGCTCGGACTTCAAAGCCGGAGGTTGGAGTGATGACGGTTCTCCAAAAGCAAAGGGGGGGGGGGGGTAACTTCCGGTCCAGGGGAGAGTATTTCGGCTACCCGAAAAGAGGAGGGCTTCGACAGGAGTTGATGAAAGGAGTCGGGAAAATCACTCGGGGCGATCGTTCAGTGGAAATTACCTCCTGGCTGGGGCTAATTCCAAATACACAAAATAGTCCAGCTGTCACTTTGCTTTGTTGCTAGCACTTGCCTTGGAACCATAGGGAAATCTTCTGGGTTCTGGGCGAGACCTCTCAACTCTGTGTGTCTTCCGGGGAGTCGAGCGTTATTTATATCCGAGGCTCTCCCCGTAGTTGGATGTTAGCGGGAAACAGCTCTACTCTCGAAGGGCCTCGAATCTTCTTGCAGAGCTATTTTAGCCCGCATAAAGGTGAATCGTGGGGGACTCGATTCGAGGCTACCGCTTGTGGAAGGGGGAAGGGGTTAGGCTTACCACTTTACGCCTAGCCGGGCCTTGTGATGCACATGGGAGTTCCTTTCTGCTAAAGATCTTACACGTGGGGATTCCCTCACAGTGGCTAATGTATATTCTTAGTCTTACACAATTAATTGAGCTTATTAACATACGGTTTTAAATACACTACCAGGAGGAAACACTACTCTATTGAATCTACCTTACCTACATATTTACAATCCATTTCATTTTTCAATCTTTTATTCTTCTATCTTGTGTCTTTCATTCGTTATCTCTGTTCTGTAGACAACCTTCTGTGACTTACCCCCCTAATTTATTATAAATAATCAAAACTTTGAATTAACTTTAGAAAATTATTTTTACATTATCGCAAAATGCTCTTAAGTAGATTAGATTTTGATTTTCTTAAATTTAATTTATACCTCGTACGTTTACACCTTACGAATAATAAAGAAATATAACGTAAATCTTTAACGAAATAAATTGGGATATTGGAGAGTTTCTCGTAACAAAGGAAACCATAGTAAATCCTTTTTATCTGAGCGTGAACTCTTCTCTCTCCAAAGGGATTAAAATAAGGTTAAAATCCCTAATGTTATATTCCATTGAATAGAGTTATTCTTTGAGGTTGGGGTATTATTCTCATTGGAATCTTAGACTCTTTTCCTCTACGCTTTGATTGCATTGCTAAAAAAAGCTCGTTCATAACCATCAAAAGAATGCAAAAAGCAGGTGAAACTCAATTAAAAATTCAACTGCAATGAAAGCTTTGATCTCTTACCTTCATGAGTATAATTCCATCACAATGAATTTCCATAGGCGCAATTACACAGCAGGAGCAAAATTCCACCGCAATGAGCCCCAATTAGATATTCAGCCGCAATCTAAGCTTTGATTTATTACCTCTATGAGCGCAATTCCACCTCAATTCTACCACATGAACAGAATTTCAACACAATGAGCCTCAATTATATGTTTGACTGCAATGAAAGCTTTGATTTCTTACCTCCATGAGCATAATTCCACCGCAATGAACCTTCGGGGGCGCAATTCCACCACATGGGCATAATTCTATCGCAATGATTCGTAGTTATATATTCTACCGCAATTAAAGCTGTGATTTTTACCTACATGAACACAATTCCACCGCATTGAACTTTTATGGGTGCAATTCTAGGGAATTAACATAATTTCAACGCAATAAAAGCTTTGATTTCCTACTTCTATGACAACAACTCTACCGCAAAGACCATCTGTAGTAGAATGACTCCCGACGATACCATATATCCCTATTCGTTGAGGGAACTTCCTTAATTATCTTTAGAGTGCGTTAATGTCTGGCGGCCGATATTATGTATCTTCGATATGCTTAAGAAGTGGAACTGAGCTCAAGGATAATAATATTGCTATCATTAATAAAATAGAGTTTTATTAATAATAACTATCAACAAACACAAGACGGAAAATATTGACATAAACAGAGAATGGAAAGGGTCGTGGAGACTCGGGCTAATCCGAGGATTTAAAGGATTTAAAAAGGTAAAACAAATATAGAGTTAAAGAGATGGGATGGTTCGATAAACCATTTAAAGCACAGGATAGAATTGACAAAAGGGTTAAGTACTCAAAGGTGACGTTTGGCTTACGTAACTTTTACACTAGTGGTGCAGTGGAAGGTGGCGCGAAGGAATTTTCGGTCCGCTGGCGAGTTCCAGCTGAAGGGGGGGGGGAATAAAAGGATCCTGACGTGGCGTCTTGGGAAGGAGAACCGTTTCTCGACGAACGGCTTGAAGAACAATGGCTGTTCTACGTTGTTCTCTCCTGAACCAAGGGGGGGGTGAGAACCGTCTCTTGTCTACGGGCTCAAGAACAATGGCTGTTCTAATGTTGTTCTCCTCTGAACAACAAGGGGGAAGGGTGAGAACCGTCTCTTGTCTACGGGCTCAAGAACAATGGCTGTTCTAATGCTGTTCTCCTCTGAACAACAAGGGGGAAGGGTAAGAACCGTTTCTTTCAACGGGGCTTGAACGAACAATGGCTGTTCTAGTGCTGTTCTCCTCTGAACAACAAGGGGGAAGCCTTTTGGACTCGGCGTCGCAAAGGCTCGAACTTTGGCACTCAAGGGATATTGTCCTCCTTCTGGACAAGTGATGGTGAATCTCGAGGTCGAGGTCCCTTGGCGCACAAAGGAAGAGAGGGTCGTAGTGATGTTTCGCGACGAAAATCTGGATCTCCAATCTGATCTTAGTGGTAAAGTTTCCATATAAATAGCCAGGAAATCTCCTTGGCGTTGGGGACAATGGAGTGGAAGCTTCGAGGGAACGCACAGCCGGGCCGGAGAACAATGCCTTATCTGCCCATAAGCCTAACTCAATCTGGCGAGGTCGGCGTATGGGGGCGAACGGGGGGACGATAACTTCCTTGTTTAAACATTGACATCCGGTGGCTGCGATAAGGCACCAAGCTTTGAAGCGAAGATGCACGTGGGAGCATCGTGGTTTTAAAATAATATGTGATAGGAGTTGAAACTAACGCTGCCTCAACCCGTTCTATCACACCCCTCCATTCCAGGGGAAGTTCTCACTTCGAAAAAAAAGAGAGAAGAGACAACGATAGAGCTCCGTTGTGGGGAACTCGTTTTCTTTTACCAACCGTACCTTCCTGCACCTAACTAGTATTACCTCAATACATATGATTATTTTGATCTTTAGATTACAGGGGAAAATAACCTTTAATACAACTTAATCAAAGAAAAAAAAGGCATGGAACAATGAAATGATATAAAATTAGTACATATGGGACCAAATAATTTATACGTAAATTAATGGGTACAAATATATATACATACAAAAAAATTAGACATTGAGCGTTACAAAATTCAGACATATACATTAATTAATTATATTACAAGAGAATCTTAATTTAAGTCGTACAAGACGGTATATACCTACATGGAGATACTAATCCTATGACTACACTTACTCTACGCTATTCGGTAACGCATTCCTACTGAGGGCGTCAGTGACCTGGTTATCGGAACCTTTGATATAATTTATTTTAAACTGATACTCTTGCAAGCGTAAACTCCAGCGCATGATGCGGCCGTTTGAGTGTCTCACATTCCTAATATAGGCTAACGGACGGTGGTTGGTTCCTATCTGAAATTCTTTACCTATCAAGTACATCTTGAATTTGTCTATGACCCAGATAATTGATAGAGCTTCCTTTTCTATAGTGGCATATCTCTTTTCGCGTGATAATAATTGACGACTAGCATATGCAACTGGATGACTCGTGCCGTCATCCTCGTATTGAAGGAGTACACCTCCAATGCCCTCGTTGCTCACGTCGGTCTTAACTCCAAAGGATTTTTCCGGGTTGGGCAACTTTAAAATGGGGGAAGGAAATGAGCTTACTCTTGAGCTGATTAAAATGGGAAACAGCGACATCATTCCAACGTAAACGATCGGGGAAATTCTTTTTTTGAAGGGGGCATAGGGGGGCCGAAATTGCAGCGAAATTCGGAACAAATCGCTGATAGGGAGAAGCTGATCCTAGGAACGATCTTAATGGCTTCTTTGTAATCGGGAGGGGCATGTCGGCGATTGCCTTAATCTTGTTCTCGTGGGGACCTAACTTGCTTTGTCCTATTTTGAAACCCAAATATTTGATGGTTTCGTGGGCAAAATGGCATTTGCTGGGGCCAATGGTGAGGCCATTTTTACGCAGTCGCTCGAAAAGAGCTAATAGGGCGTTTAAATGGTGACTCAATTTAATTAGTTCTTGTAGCTGACTCTTCTGACGTGGTGTCAGCTGCGCGTCACTATCCAGGTCAGAGGGTTCCAAAGACTCGCCTGTTAGGGAAGGAGGAGGGTAATCGGCATCAGGTTGGATGCACACTGTCTGGATTACATTAAGGGACTCCGCGGGGTAATCTTCTTCAAGCGCCGATGTTTCGTCCAGTTCTACGAAGGTATCTCCATGGGCGCGTTGGGGGTTCTTTTTTTCTTGGGGTCCACGGACAGTCTCCGTGTCCTTGTATTGGGCCTTATCACCTAAGGGTGTTAGTTATTCACACTCATTTTGTGCCGTCCTAAGGTCCTGGTTAAGGGTTTCCGAGAAATCGGACGGTATCGGGGTTCTGATGGGGACGGGCTCCGGGGCTTCTTTCTTATCTCGGCCTCGAGGAAGGGCGGACTGAAACACAGGGTCGAAACCTACTTGGGGGCTCTGTCCTATAAGTACGGAACAGAATTGTATGGGTGCTACAATGACTTTAGCCCAGCCATCATAATATTGACACTGCAGGTAACATCTAACGACGGGGAATCGGTTCGCCCGCCCAAGGTGGTCATGTACCACCGCAAAGTTTTCGTGGTTAGAGGCCACTGGGAGGAGTTCGTCGGACACGATGAAACACGTACATATAGTATACAAATTTTTATAAATATTTCAGCATAAGGAGAGTTCGTTTCGTTACTGCGATCGATGTTATTCTTTGTTTTCGACAAAAACATTTAATGCACAATAAGTCGATAAAATGTTTCCCGCTTCTTAATTTTTATTCGTTAGAATCTCAAACTATTGTTTCCATACTTCATCAGATTTTTGTCTCACAGGTAAGACCATTTTACTTTTTCGACTTCATTTCTTCTAAATTAATGGTCTTCTTTACAAAATTCTGGTCGAGATGAACTGATTGTTTGGCTTTTCTAAGTTTAAATAATAAATAAAAAATTACTTTTGTAGTCTTCTTTTCCATGACAACTTTCTACCTTCCATTTATACTTCAATTTTTTCTCTTGAAAGACCGAGACCTAACACTTGCATTGATGAGCTTTAATATGGCCAGGAATCCTAAATTAATTTTCCTCAATTATTATCTCCCCCACACCTAACTTTCTTTGGTGCTGAAAAAAGGTACGAATTTTTCATTAGGGATCAAAATATGTGCAATCAGTATTGATGACGCAAAAATGATACAAAGTAACGTGTATCAACTCGAGCAGGAAAACCCAGCATGAGCTAAACAATGTCACTAACATAACTGTAAAGTAAGCCGTTAGTAAATGAGTAGGCATAAAAACAAGAAAGCGCATTCATCAGCAAAGTAAAGCATTAAAGCGCTTAACTATCAATCTACCAGAGTAGATATAAAAGTCGCAAGAAAGAAGTAAAATGGCTAATTTCTCAGTGACAACACAGAACTATCAACATTTTATGTCGCTAATTTTTCGACACGAAAATTACATTGCTTCTTAAAGTCTCCAAAAAAAAGTCTCTTTGCGCTCAGCTGTTTATGAAATGAGCTCAATTTATTCATCTTCATCGCAATTTCTTTTTTAACCATTTTCTAAAATTTTCCGCAGAGGCTCGAAATTCTTCCTCCTCTCCAAAAAAAAATAATTACTTTATTTTATCCATATTCTTTTTAATTCTACTGGAGTAAATATATCTCTTTTGTGTTTTTAAGAAATACTTCCTCTTTTTGCATTTCTTAGGAAAGAAACATTTCTCTTTGTTTTACCCCCAAAAACACGTATTCATCCCCATGTTTTTGTAATTAACATAATAAAGCTTGATATGGCACTATGGGAAAAGTCAGAGAACAAAGCCAATGCAATCCATTATCATGTTTATATGTATATTAGTGTAAATAAAATTTTCGCATCATTTTTGCGGGAGGGGGGGGGGGTTATGTTAGTTTTTTTAATTTTAGGAGCCTATCTGGCGATTGCCTACTTGGGCATAAGTCGCCGTAGTCAAGATGTACTCAATAGGTTATATTAAAAAACAAATAACCCCCAAAATTTAAACAATAAATAACAACGACAAAAAAGGACAATGGCTAAAAAAAATAACGAAAAAAAAGGAAAAAGCAAGAAGGAAGTGCGCTTAGGCGTCGGTGGTAGGCCCGCCTCTCCTTGGCACAAGAACATGCGACCTACAAGCGAGCGGTAACGACCCCGCTCGTCGCAGTACCGGGTCAGGTAACGTGCGCGAAGATCACCCAGACTGGGACAGTCAACAATAATGTGCCGTACAGTCTGGGAAAAAACGCAATGGTCGCAATAAGGCGAAGGCGAGCGCTCCATCAAATGGTGGTGCGTCCCGCGAGTGTGTCCAATTCGGAGACGACAGAAAGCAACCTGGCGCCTTCGCGGCATTGGGGGGGGGGGGAGATCTACAGGAACAGTCGCGGCGCAATGGCACGCAACTTTAAGTTTCTTTCAACCTTTTCCATCTTCTTTGCTAGGCAGCACGAAGAGCTGCCCGTATTCCTACCATGTAGTCGGTGTGAGAAAGAGCAAAACGCTGGTCCGGTCGCAGAGCCTTCGCGGACTCTTTGGCGCCCTCATCGGCCCGCTCATTCCTCGCAATTCCGACATTTTCAGGAACCCAGCAGAAGATGATCTCGAAATCCGCCAGGCTAGCCAAAACCATGTCATGACGGATATCCCGAACCAGAGGGTGCAGAAAGTCTAATGCCCCGAGATCACTCAGGGCGCTTTATGAGTCGCTATAGATCACAATCCGGTCTCCGAACCGAGCACGTCGCGTAATCTCCCATACCGAGTGGTGTATTGCCACCAGCTCGGCCGTGAGGACAGACGCAATGCCTGGCAGAGCCCCGCTGACTTCAAACAGAGGGAATACGGCGTGGAATCAAACCCCCTCTTCGAACTTGGAGCCATCTATATACACTAGCACAGTTCCAGCGTGACACGAGGTGTGCTCCAAAAGGTCGAATGCAATACTCCCGGCGCTGTGCAAGCTTTGGGAACAGAGGCGTGGCGACAGTTAGCCAAAGGTGCTACCCTCCAAGGTGGCGTCCTGGGAAGAACCAGGGACGACACTGGCCCGAGAGCTATACCTAGCTCTCGATGGAGTTGCCTAGCCATAAACCAAAAGGGCTTAGGTTATGACTGGCGTCTCTCGACGGCATAGGCAATGAGAGTTGTTAGCGATTGAGGGAGGCGCTGGGCTCGTGCCTACCGGCGAATAATGAACTGTGCACGGCGTCGAGCGAGTGACATTTCCCCAGTATCGAGTAGCAAGCTCTCAATGGAGGAAGTGCAAAAGGCACCGATCGCCAAGCGTAGGCCGGTGTGGTGGATCAAGTCCAGCTTCCGCAATACTCGCTCGACTGCTGATGCATAAAACTCACATCCGTAGTCGAGCTTCGAACGAACAAAAGATTGATAAAAAAGTAAGGCAGTACCACGAGCAACGCCCCTAACGCTAAACGTCACGGAACGGAGAATATCCATGGCGCAGGTACAAGAGACCCTAAGGCTGTGAATATGAGCCTCCCAGGTGAGGCGTCGGTCGAATACAAGACCAAGGAAACGATGCCATTCAAACACTTTCAGGCGTACCCCATTAAAAAGCAAGTCTGGTCAGGGTTGGGCCGTGGTTGGCGGCAAAAGTGCACTACCTTAGTCTTAGCCAACGAAAACCGAAACCTGTGCGCTTTGGCATAGCGAAAGATGCGGTTCAATGCCTGTTGGACTCGACGCAATAGAGTTGGCATTTGGGCGGCGCCAAAAGAAATTGAAAGGTCGTCCACGTAGAGCGTAGCAAGAAAATCTTCCGGCAGTCCTGAGGTGATGCTGTTGATGCGCATGGCAAAGAGTGTGACACTGAAGACACTTCCCTGCGGGACACTCTTTCCTGATCCATTGGACCGGAAATGGCTTCCCCCACCCGTACGCGGAATCGAAGATCTCGCAAAAATTCAGATATAAACATTGGGAGGCGTCCCCTCGCCCCACCGTGTGGAGAGTCTCCATGATACCGTATCACCATGCGGTATCATAGACCTTTTCCAGATCGAAAAAGACCATGGCGTAGTGCTTTTTATGAAGGAAGGCCTCGCAGAGCATCCGAGGGAGAGTGGAACTTGCGGAAGCCGCACTGTGCAGAAGACAAATGGCCTCCGCTGTCTGGAAAAGGCTAATCCAACATTTAACAATATCTCCATCAACTTGCACACGAAAGAGGTTAAAGAGATTGGGCATAAACAAGCTGGAGTAGAGTGATCTCTCTCCGGGTTGCGAAAGGCGAGCAGAGTAGCGATTCGCCAGGAGTCTGGGAGGAGACCCTTCATCCAAATTTTGTTTAACAAATCTATGAGGAAGGCAATGCCTCGCTCACTTAGGTGTCGAAGCATGCAGTAGCGTACGGGACATCGTCCGGAACATTGGCGGTGTCCGCGCACGAAGCAAGAGCGGAACGCAACTCACTCATATTAAACCTGTTCTTGAAGGGCTCTCCCCCTCTGGAGGTAAAGTTTAGCCGTCGGCCTTCCGCGACATCCTGACGTGCATTGAATGCTGGCGGAGCAGCATTCAGGCTAGAGAATGCGGAGAAAGCGGTTGCAAAGGATTCCACAAGAGGCGCAGGGTCCGAGATTGCGGTCCTATTCTCCTGGAGAACGGAAGGGGGACCCACGAGAACTTGCCCGAATCCTTTGGACTCGCTTCCATACGTGAAGACACGTATGCCCACTATGAAGAGCGGCGGGCGTGCTTCGAAATATACCGGAACTTAGCCCTAGCTCGACGAAATTCAGCGACAGTGAAATCGTTCGGGCGGCGCTTATAGCGCATGTAGGCATAACGCTTCTGTTTAAGGGCCGTCTCACACTCGGCTGACCACCATGGGAGTGGTCGGCGTGCAAAACGGCCCGACGTTCTAGGAATAGTAGTCAGGCCTTCGGTGATGAGGTTGCCGGAGAAGAACTCAACGGCCTCATCTACCGACCTAAACTCCTCGACTGAGATAGAGAATTCAGTCATTTCCTGAAATGCAGGCCACTGCGCCCGCGCCAAGCACCACCGAGGTGGGCTCTCAGGCGGCAGTTGCCCTGAAAATGATAATTAAATGGGAAAGTAATCACTACCATGGAGGTCATCGACCACCCCCCAATCAAAATCGGGATGTGCATCTGAAGAGCACAAAGATAGGTCAAGGCAAGAAAATGAAGCGGTTCTCGGACAGTGATGCGTAAACTCATCCACGTTTAGGACACCCATCTCAAGCTCTTCGATGAGATCGGCAAGGACTTGTCCCCTGGGATTTATTAAGTAATTTCCCGAGAGAGGATGCCTGCCGTTCAGATCTCCAAGCAAGAGAAAGGGCCTCAGGAACTGTGCCACGACACGGCAGAAGTCCCCCACGTCGAAGTTAGCTGACGGTTGAATGTACGCATAAATTATAAAATACCTCCTATCCAGGTGCAGCTGCACAGCCACTGCCTGAAAGGAGGTATCTAAAGAGAAAGGAAGAACGGAGACATCATGCCGAGTGTAAACCACGCATCCCCCAGCCCGGCCATCTCGTGGTGTTTGGGTCGCAGGACCCTTATACCCCGGGAGGGCGGGCAGGAAAACGTGCCTAGCATGGTCTCCTGCAAAAAGATGGCTAACGGGGAACGGTACGAGACGAGCTTTCGCAGCTTCTCCCAGTTGGACCGGAGTCCACGGCAATTCCATTGATGGAATATGCCCTCCAGGCCTAGCTGGGAGGAGACGCGTGGGCCCTCCTCGAAGAGAAGACCCTTACGGGAATGGCCGTACGCTTCCCGGAGGCAAAGCCCTGGGCGCTGCGGCTTCGGAGGCGGGGGGCCCTCTTTTCGAGGAACCACCGTCTCCGAGCCACTCGCTCTACCACTAGGCGTGGGCGAAGGAGCCAAATCTCCTTCGTTGCTGTCCTTCTTTCGGGTGACAGCTTTAGGAACCCCGGAAGATCGCCTGGCGACCAACTTTAGGGGTGTTGCCCCCTGTGAGTCTAACGACTCGTTGGAGGCGCGTGGCCGTTTCGCCTTACGGGAAACGGTCACGCTGGGGGAAGAAAGATGAGCCCTAGTTTTAGCAGGGGCTGGGTATGAACCTTTTTTGCCGCCAGCTTTATCAGGGGAGCACCCGGGTTGAGTAGAGCCCGCAGAAGGGCTCCGAATGGGCACGAAAACAAAGCCTGGATGAGCCTGGAGCAGAGGGCGTCTTTCTGACCATTGAGGTATAAGACATCCCAGGCTGAGCCGGGCGTGCCAGGACCAAGTCCTTCGCCCCCCGGAATGAGAGTCGATCCTGGGCCTGAACGGCCAGGATTTCTTTTTCAAGGAGATATGCACCACATTGCTTCGAAGAAGCGACCTGCGGCGATCCGCAATTGACACACTTGGCCACACACAATTTAGACTTGTCGTGTGCGGCCTTAGAGAAATTTACACAAACTTCGAGTGACCTCGAATTTGCACGTCTACAAGAAGATTCGTATGGCCGAAGTGGTGACAGTCATAGCAACGCCGCGGCAGTGCCACGAATGCCTTCACGCGGTAGCGGTACCAACCAGCACGCACCGACTCAGGGAGCTTGTCACATTCGAACGTGACGAAGAGTGTAGGGGTGGGTCTCGAGGCACCTACCTGTTTTCTCATCACACGTTTGACCTTGACCGCCCCATGGTCGGCCTGCTCTAAGGTGATGTCCTCAATGGAGTAGTCAACGAGTTTCCTCGCATAAACTACTACTTTCACAAAGTTCATGGTAGAGTGTGGCGTCACACTCACCGGGGTACCATGAAGTGTCCCAAGAGCACTTATCTTGGCCGCCTCGGCGGGATTCGCTGCATTCGCCAGAAGGCTCCCGTCCGAGAAACGGGTCACCTTGTGCTCTCTACCAATTGCACTAGCTAATCCTCTCCTCTAAAGGATCATGTTGCCCTTGGCCATCATGGCGCCATCAGTGGATTGAATAACGAGGAAGCGCTTGAAGCCAGCGTACTCGAAAACGCCAGGTAACCTATGAATGAGGGGCCCCGATATCATCGAGGCTCCGCCCTGTGCACTTTTGGTTTTTGTCATAGTCAGGTGATTCGAACCTGGGGGGGCAAAGGGGCCTGATGTGCCGATCTTGGCTTGGGCGCTTGCCAAAGTGGCAGCAGACCCATCCGTCCCCGCAGCCCCCGCAGATGGAGAGGACCCGCGAGTCTTTTTGATCTTTTTCGTCCTTTTCTTTTCTGTAGAGGAGGGCGGGGAATGAACCCGCTTCTCACCTTCGCCGGCAGAAGCACCCAGGCCAGATGGACTGGCCTCAACCAGGTCCTTCTCTGAAATGGAGAATGTCCTGATAGTCATAGGGGCACCTGTCGGAGGAGATCGCTACCCTCCTTGTACTGCCTCAGAAACCCTAGCCGTTTGAGGAGGACCTTGCATAGGGGCGGATTCGGGTTCGTTGCTTGGCGCCGAGCCCGGATTCCACCCCCATGGAAGGCCCTACCGTCTGAGGCTGGGTTTCCTCAAGGACCATGTCTATCGCAGGAGGGGCCTCCAGTTGGCCATTCCCCCCCAGCACATATCAGGTCCTCTTGGCAGTGTCACCAGTCTTGTGTGGGGAGGCACAGACCTTGAGCCCGGCAAGGTTTAATATTCTTGCCAGCAGGTCTTTTGAGGGAAGCGACCGAAGGGCCCTGGCTTTTCTCTCTTCCCTAAGTGGGTTTGCCCTACCGAGCCGCTTGGATGGGGAGCGGCTGGCTATGGGCTGCCTGCTGGCTTTCTTGGCAGTCCCCTTGGAAAGAAAAGAGGGGACTACCGCTGGAAAAAGGGAGGTGCCCGAAAGCACCTCCAAAGAAGGGGGTGAGGGGACTCCCCTGCACCCATAGGCGAAGGAGAGGAGTAAGCCTCCTCTCCACTTAGAGAAATATGGAGGGTCCCCTGCACAAGCCCAGGGGAGGCCCCCCTTTTTTTCGCTGGAGCTGCCCGAGGGTGGCTCCGTCGTTGTTTCAGGTGGAGTTAAAGGGGTTTGTTTTTTTTACTCATCCATGGGCATGGTGACCCTATTTTTACCACGGGACGCAATAGCTCATCACCTCTCGCAGTTGCCCACACGGCAAGAGGTGCTTACAGTCCTTGGAGAGCCAGGCGCCGTCATTTGGGACCACCCCTCCCACTTGGTGGCATGGCAGTCCATCAGCATGGTGGCTCCACCTTAGACACGGCTTCAAACTTATTGTGATGAGGAAAGGAAAAGGGATGTGAGGAAGGTATGGGTGGGGATGAATCAGGTTGTTAAAAAAAAACTACCCCAGACCAGAGCTTAGGGGTTAGGGAACATTGTCCCTTCTCCCCTCAGCCCCGATCCGGGACGGTTGGCTGAGAAGAAGGTCAGCATCTACCCTGTGAAATTAGAGGCTGACCAGTGAAAGTTGTGTAAGAGGTTGTATGAAAAGCGACCGAGTAGGGGAGAAATACAGGCTCTCTGAAGGAAGGAAGAGAGGCTAAGCTGCGGCTGGACACAGCGCTGGATCCCGTCAGCACGTCGGCTAGGATGGCAAATCACCGCGCCCCTTACGGGGCCAGCGAGCTCGAAAATGCCAATTAACCTCTGAATGAGGGGCCCGACATAATCGACGCTCCGCTCTGCGAACCTTTGGTTGTAGTCTGGGACTTTCAACTCGTGGGAGCATACCGAAACGGCAGCAGCCCCCTCTGTCCCTCCGGCTCGCTATGAGGGAGAGGAGCCCCGATTATTTTTATTCTTTTTGCTGTTCTTTTTATTCTTAGGAGAGGAAGGCGGGGAATCAGCCCACTTCTGCTCTTGTAAGAGAGAGTCGCCCTTGGGCGACTCCAAAGAAGGGGGTAGGGGGCCGTCTCCTTCACCCGGCAGCATTGGGGACGATTAAACATCCTTTGTGGTAAAAAAAAGTTAGGAGGATCCCATGATGAAGTACAGGGGGGGATGACATCTTCTTTTCTATTGTGGAACTACCCGAGTGCGGCTGCGACGGTGGTGAAGGGGAAGTGGAGAGGTTTTTATTCTCATCCTCGGGCATGGTGACCCTATTAGTGAAACGGGGCGCAAACGCTAATCCCCCCCCACCAAGTAGCTCGCTCTGCTAGGGGTGAACACGGGGCCGGCAAACCAGACTGTCGTCATTTAGGACCACACCTACCACCCTATGCCCAGGCAGCCCTTCGGTATGGTGGCTCTTCCTTTAGCTCGGCCTAAAATTTATAGACCGTGAATGAAGAGAGAAAGGGTATGTGAAAAAGGTGAGAGTGGGGGGTGGGGGTAAAACAGGTTGTTAAAAGTCCACCCCCCAAACCGGAGCTTAGGGGTGGGGGGCGTTTTCCCTTCTCCCCTCAGTCCCGATCCGGGATGGTTGGTTGAGAGGAAGCTGGTCGGCGTTTACCCTGTGAAATTAGAGGCTGACCAGAGGAAGTTGTGGGAGAGATTTTATGGAAAGTGGTGAAGCAGGGCAAGAAGACAGGGTATCAGAAAAAAAGGAGAAAAAGCTAAGCTGGGGCCAGACGGGGTTCTGAGGCACGTCAACCCGACGGCCAGGAAAGTAAATCACCATACCCCTTATAGTTATGTTAGGAACAAAATATGGCCCTCTTAAAACTATTTATCCAATCTCTTTGAATATTTTAAAGTTTCCCTTAAGCCTCTTCTCGCAGTATTGAAAGCAAAATAAATATATATTTATTTGAAGCAATTTTTGGCTTTAAACTAATATTATGTGAGACCTTCCGGCTCTATGAAGTCTCAAATTAAATTAAAACTACATATTTTCATTTTACATCCGTTCACTACTTTTTTACAAGCCTCTTCACACCTTTCTTTATTGATTGCGGGCAATTTTGAAGTTAAACTGCAGACCAGCTTTCGTCTATTCTTCATTGGTCGAGTTTGAGAAGGTTAGTTACCCTTTTGCCTGTTGGCTCCAGTTGGAAATGATGGTTTTTAATATGTTTTCTCTCTAGTAGCCGTTTACGCCGCTTACCCATCCCATCTTTATTCTCCTTGTCAAGCTGAGGAACATCTAGCCACGGAGTGGGAAAAGTGGTCCCTAATGAAGCCCTGCCGAACCAAGCGACAAACTATAGGCCCCATCTAGATTGGAACACCGGCTCGATAGTTTATTGATGGCATCCCGGGTATATAATGGTTCTAAATGCCCGAATATAAATGATAAGTGACCCTAAACAAAAAATATATTGGCAGTGTTGGGGTTTCTTGTTCACTACCTTTTCTCGGCAGTCGCCCCAATTCTCTCCCTATCCAGTGTGGAGATGGCCCCTCGATACTCTGTCCCTAGGTTCATTTCGGTCTGTCCTCATGTCTACTTTGGGAAGATGTGGGGGATATATTTCTCAGGGGTCCTCCACAGTAGCCTTCTAATAGGAGCTTCCACATAATTAAATTTTCCTAAGGTACCACAAAACCTCCCTTGATTGTAAGTATGATAGAAGGAAATTTTCCAAAAATCCTAGGTAAGCATATTTTTTGGACATGTGAGGTAACCTGTGTGATGCGCTGTACGGCTTTCACAACGTATACTCAATGTCAGATGCTCTACTCTTGGTAGACTATTATCTGCAATCCTTTCTTAGGCAGGCAGCATTTCGTCACTGTACTTTTGGATCTAGAGGTGCTGAGACGCCTTCTGATTTTTTTTGTCCGAATTCTTAGGATATTGTTGATTCAGTATACAAATGGTTGAAGTCTTCTCAGAATGTGTAAGGCAAGAGGAGCGTACCTGGCTGTGAATCGTCCTCAGCGTCTCTTTCTTTGCCTTGAGTATCAACGGCATCAACTCGGTGCAGCAAAGGTATTATTGCTAAGCTCTACCTGGGCAACCTTTTAAACAAACTCTGAACCCTGTCTCTCGTTACGACAAAATTCATGAGTTTCGAATTTTTTTGTCCGAAACCAAGGTGAGGTATTATTGGTGTCGTGGTTATCGCCGCACTCGAACCTGTTCCTGAATGGAGCTCTTCTGGACGTAATGGACTCACACCGAATCTTTGGTTTTGTATTCTACCGACACCTCACATGGGAGGCGCATATTTGCAGCCTTAGGATATCTTTCACCAGTGCCATACAAATTCTTCACTATGTGGCATTCATCACGTTAGACACTGATAAGGTTACGCTATTTTCATTTACCTTCCATTGTTGGTTCACTGCTTGATTACAGAGGCCTGATTTACAAGGAAGGGGGTCTATGCAACCTATAATCTGTTAAAGGCTATTAATGTATCTATAAATTCATTCTCTCAAATTCGCGATTCTATGCCTCTGTTAGTAGCCTTTTCGTTGTTTCATTTAGTTAATTTTTAGTTGTTCCCAGTATACTACATTTTACAAAGACACCGTAAAATCATATCGATTTTGGTTTCTAACAGTAAAACAAGCCTTTAAGATTTTACTGCCCAGGTACTTTTCCGTATCCATTCTTTATTCTTGTCTTGATCTAGTAGGACCTCGAGGTTTCTATAGTCCAATCTCATCTTTTGTAGTAAAAGGATAATGCTGAACTGTTCATACTTTTGCAATCCCAATGTCTATTGTTTCTTCTGAGATGTTGACTACTTCAAAACCATTGACTCTGTGTTGTTATGATCAGTGAATGCAGACGTAATCCACTCAACTCTCCCTGAAGCTAAAAGAGTTAATTGAAACATACCATTAACGTCCCCTACCCTAATTGCATTTGCCACCAGACACCGATGATTAGGCTTAGTCCTTTAGTACTTTATATTTCCTATTTATTTGCCATTCGCAGTGATTCTTTCTCGGTCTCTTTTTTTTTTAATAAAATATTATTTCTGTCACTTAAGAATTAGCGAAATAAGTTTTCCTTATGGAAAAATGTCGAGTCAGTTTGATCCGTGTTGCTTTGGTGGAGAAACTCAAGACATAAAAAAAGATGTATGTATAAGAACTAGACTAGGATAATAACTCTTTAAAAATAAAATATTCTCCGATGATGACTTGTAAAAATTGACCTTCCCTTGCTTTCCACTTCATGAGCACCAAAGAAATTAAAATTAATAAGTTTGTAGTTTTAAATTCCTACTCTTCTTTTACGAACATGTTTCTATGGGTTTATAATATCAATTCGAATTTATAAGGCTGACTATTGTAATCTGAGTCATTCTTAGCCTTTTGTATAATCATATTCTTTTGAAATATCCCGTTTTTCCATCATCTGCTTTTCTTTTAGTTCTTTCTCAACGAGTGTAAATATCATTTTATCTTCATTAACGGTAAATTTTCTATTAATGGTTATCCAAATAATTGATCAACTAAAATTTCTATATATCTGGTTATGGGGTTATTATGTACATAAAGGTAATTTAAAAGCAAGTCTATTAATAACATCCCTATTTGAGTGCCAGTAAAAGTGAGGCTGGCAATTCGCTTCGCTTCGTCTTATCTATTTTATTCAACGGATTATTTTTCCAATTTGAGGCAAAACTTTTATTTTGTAGTAAATATTCAGAAGATTGTAGAAGTCCAGAAAACATCACTGTAAAATTTTCCCATTTTGGCTTTTTACTCTTTTACTTTTTAAACTTAGTAATCCAACAAAGTTATTTTTTCTCTAATATTGGATTTCTGTATCAATGTTCAGTATATTAAAAAATATGCTTTTATTTAAAATGGCGAGTTATTACGTTGGTTTATATTTCTGTGTTCCAATAGAAGGTTTGTAGAAAGGAATTAATATGGTTTAGCCATTTTTTTAAGATGTGACAGAAGAGTTGCAATGTTTTGATTTGGTTGTTGGAACAAAATTCCACATCAGTGAATAACGAATGTTGAAGAGAAAATGTTGAATTGGGAATTGATTATTGAGGAAAAAAAGAAGATGATGTAATCAAAGAAGTGTATGTTTACTTGAGTGAGGAAGAGAGCAGAGAATGAAAATAAACAGTGAAAAGAAAGGCTAACAATAGTATAAAATAAAAAAAACTGAATTGGCGGAGCTGTGGTAAGCATTTATAATGTTTAAAAACAACTTCCATCCAAATACTACGCTTTTTAATGTTTAAAGCCCCCAACGGTAGATAATATGTTATTGGTGGCACATATAAAAATACATATGTGCTGATTGCATATAAAAATTTGGTGTATGTTCACTTATGAATATATGGTAGATTACGATAGTTTATTTATGAAAAGCTATAAACAAGGTCATCTTTTAAGGGAAATGCATATTGTAAACACTTTTTAATCTTGCTTTTTCATTGAGTTTGGTAAAGTGTTCATTCAAACCTGGCGTTTGATATTTCCGCCACTCAAAATAAAAAAAATAATTCTAAATGTACAGAATAACCCCAAAATTCAATAGCCAAAATTCAACTTATCGCATTGCCCCATATCAGGTAAGTTTGCGAAGAGCATACTGCCGTTTCTTGCAAACAATTTCGCCCGAATTCGAGCATATGTAAAATATTTTAAGTTTCTTTGCCTCTGAATCGATTTTATTTCCTTTGAAAGGCACTTTTAGAATCCAAATTGCATTTTTTCCAATTTTCTTTTTGACAAAGTGTTCTTAGAAATCCTTAGTTCACTTGAGGCTTTTCAATTTTAGAACAAATTCAAAGCCATATCTGCAATTTCTAAATTTAATAGAGGTGTATTTTTTATATTTATTATGCCTTTTGCTGTTCTATATCTATATTTTCAATTTAAATTTCTCCGAGATGGTTAAATCATGAAAGTTATGAGTAGGTAACAAAGCAAGAGATTTTATGAAACAATGATTTAATAGGGGAAAGAGCAAAAATGTTTTTTCGAGGAGAGATTATATCAATTATTATTATTAATTCAAATGATCGAGTAGTTATTCAAGCTTTTTAAGGCTTGATAAAAATAAAATTCTATCAACAACCCTTAAAAACCTGTCCCTCTTGGCGATAGCGTCACACGCAGTCTCCTCATTTGGCTTTTTAGGTGACGATAAACCAACCCAACATTTTCATTTTACGTAAAATCGTCACTTTCTTTCTGAAATTTCCAGCTTAAAAAAACAAAAAAAATTATGTTAGTTTTCTTTTAAATATATACGATAATCCTTGCACCGGGAGGGGCACAAAATGAATCCTACGCTGGGCCGGATCCAGGATTTTTCCAAGGATTGGGGGTTGCTCAATTCGGTTAATTTAGCAATCGTAGCAAGTAGGTAAGTAAATCGGGCCCTCACTTAGTGTACTGTAAGCTCCTTCTTGATTTTGTTTTAAAGTCAACAAAGTTTTTAAAGACATTTTGCAGGTCGTGTGGGCTTTTACCCACTCCCCCTCCAATTCCAGTGTTATATTGCCTATATTCAGTCATCTTCATGAGGTTTAATGTAAAATCGATAGCACAGTGCTTATAAAGTTCTCAATAAATGAGAAGTGCATAATTTCGTTTTCCCTGCACAGGGATTAAAAAAAAAATAATATTATAAAAACGCATTTATAGCAATACTCGATTTTTCGCTACTAACGATTTATGTTGAATAGTGGCTTACCTTTGTGGACTCGCAACACAATTTGAATTTGACTTAAAAGTTTTGACTTAGTTACCCTGAAATTAAGTAAACTATTTATTAAATGCCATGACTGTAATAATGTGATCTTTTGTTGAAATTGTCTATAGTCTTGTTGTCGATACTTCGATATAGGAAGCCTATCAAAGTCCTGTAAAAATGCCCAGTAAGTCTACGACAGTCACCCACTTCAAGATGATACACAAGACCTACTCGAAACAAGACTCTCGGCGCAACAATTGTACCATACCTATTTCTATCATAAACTAAGTGTATATATATATATATATATTATACACATTTATCGTGACACAATTACCTTTTTTAAAAGTTTTGAGGGCCCATCTGGCGACTGCCTACTAGGGTAAAAGTCGCCGTACTCCATTACACCCTACTACTAGGATAGAATAAAAAACAAATAACAATATATAAATAACGAATGACAAAGGTAAAAAGGTCAAAGGCTAAAAACAACAACAACAAAGCAAAAGCAAAAAGGAAACAAGAAGGAAGTGCGTTCCGGCGTAGGGGGTAGGCCCGCCTCCACCCGGCGCAAGAACATGCGACCCCCAACAAACAGTCAAATAAAGTGGAGGAAGCCAGCCTCCTCCAAAAAGTCATATAGTCCCCAAATCTGTGTGCACGAATCATTCCCGAGTACAAGAGACAATTTTTTTTTTAAGGGGCTATCTGGCGACTGCCCACTTGGGCATAACTCGCCGTAAACAAACAGCGTGGTTCAAGGCTACTTTACAAAAAAATTGAACAGAAAACAACAATAAAAAGAAATAACAATTAGGAAGAGATAACAATAACAATAACAATAACAAAAACAACAACAAAACTTAGTTAAATGAAAGGGAGAAGGCCGGCCTCCTCTCAAAAGTCAACAAGTCCACAAGTCAAGGTGCACGAACTCGTCCCGAGTACAAGGGACAGGCGGTAGTGACCCCGCCCATCCCGGTACCGGGACAGGTAGCGTGCGCGAAGATCACCCAGACTGGGACATTCAACAATAATGTGCCGAACAGTCTGGGGAACAACGCAGTGGAGACAATAAGGCACAAGCAAGCGCTCCATCAAATGGCGGTGCATCCCGCGATTGTGTCCAATTCGGAGACAACAGAAAGCAACCTGAAGCCGTGGCGGCATTGGGGGGGGGAGCATGGAAAGAGTCACGTCGCAATGGCACGAAAATATAAGTTCCCTTCGACCGTCTTCCATCTTTTTAGCTAAGCAAACCAGTGGGATGCCCTGATACTTGTCATGTAATTGGTGTGAGGAAGAGCGAAACGCTGGTCTAGTCGCCTAGTCCTCGCGAATTCTTTGGTGCACTCATCGGCGCGTTCATTCTTCGCAGTTCCTACTCTCCATGAACCAACCAGAAGATAATTTCGATATCTGCCAGGCTCGGCAAAACCGTGGGGTTGCGGATATCGCGAATCAGGTGATGCAGAGATTCCAATACCCCGGCAGAACTCAGGGTACTTTGTGATTCGCTATAAATCATAATCCGGTCCCCGAACCGGGCACGTCGCGTAATCTCCCGTACCGAGTAGTGTATTGCCACCAGCTCGGCCATGAAGACAGACGCAGCGCCTGGCAGAGCCCCGCTGACTTCAAACAGAGGGGATACGGCGTGCAAGCCGCCCCCCTCTTTGGACTTGGAGCCATCCGTATACACTGGCACGGTTCCAGCGTGACACGAGGTGTGCTCCAAAAAGGTCGAACGCAATCCTCCAAGCGCCGTACAAGCTTTGGGAGCAGAGGCATGGCGACAAATAGCCAAATGTGGTACCCTCCAGAGTGGCGTCCTGCGCAGAACCAGGGGCGCCACTGGCCCGAGAGCTATATCTTACTCTTGAAAAAGTTTCCTAGCCCTAAACCCAAAGGGCTTAGGGTATGACTGGCGTCTATCGGCAGCATAGGCACCGTCGAGATCAGCTGCGGATGCAGTGAAAGCTGTTGGCGACTAAGGGAGACGCAGTGCTCGCGCGTACAGGCGAGTGATGCACTGCACGGCGTAGAGCGAGTGGCATCTCCCCAGCATCGACCAACAGGCTCTCAATGTGGGAAGTGCGGAAGGCACCGGTCGCAAGGCGAAGGCCGGTGTTGTGGATCGAATCCACCTTCCGCAATAAACGCTCGGCTGCGGATGCATAAAACTCGCATCCGTAGTCAAGCTTCGAACGAACAAAGAATCGATAAAAAAGTAGAGCATTCGCCCTGTTAGCGCCCCAAGCGCTGAACATAACATAACGTAGAATATCCATGGCACGGGTAGCAGGAACCCTAAGGCTGCGAATATGAGCCTCCCAGGTGAGGCGTCGATCGAATACAAGACCAAGAAATTGGTGCGACTCAACCACATCCAGGCGCACCCCATTAAGAAACAAACATGGGTCGAGATGGAGCCGTGAATGGCGGCAGAAGTGCACCACCTTAGTCTTGGCCAAAGAAAACCGAAACCTGTGCGCTTTCTCATAGAGAGAGACGCGGTTCAATGCCTGTTGCAGTTAACGCTCCAGAGTTGGAATCTGGACCACGCCAGAAGAGATCGAAAGGTCGTCCACGTAGAGCGTAGCAAGAACATCTTCTGGCAGCCTGAAAAAATGCCGTTGATGCTCAGGGCAAAGAGTGTGACACTGAGGACACTTCCCTGCCGGACACCCTCTTCCTGCTCCTTTGGGCCGGAGAGAGCTCCCCCCACTCGTACGCTGAATCGACGATCTCGCAAATTTCAGATATAAAGACTGTGAGGCGTCCCCTCGCCCCCATCGTGTGGAGAGTCTCCATGATACCGTGTCGCCATGCGGTATCATAGGCCTTCTCCAGATCGAAAAACACCGAGGCATAGGGATGTCTACGAAGGAAAACCTCACAGACGGCGTTTTCAAGTCGGTGCAGAGCATCCGACTTGGAGTGGAGCTTGCGGAAGCCGCACTGTTCAAAAGACAGATGGCCTCCGCTGTCCAGGAAAAAAGGCTAGTCTAACATTTACCAATTTCCCCATCAACTTGCACACGCAAGAGGTTAGAGAGATTGGGTGAAAACCGGTCGGATTAGAGTGATCTCTCCCCGGTTCGCGAAAGGCGAGCACAGTAGCGATTCGCCAAGAATCTGGGAGAAGACCCTCCACCCAGATTATGTTAAACAAATCTAGCAGTAAAGCCATGCCTCGCTCACCCAGGTGTCGAAGCATGGATTACGGGACATCGTCCGGACCATTGGCGGTGTCCGCGCACGAAGCGATAGCGGAGCGCAATTCACTTACAGTAAACCTGTCGTTGAAGGGTTCTCCGCCTCTAGGGGGAAAGTCCAGCCGTCGGCCTTCCGCGACATCACGACGTGCATTGAATGCTGACCGAGCAACATCCCGGTTAGAGAATGCGGAAAAAGCGGTCGCTAAGGATTCCGCCAAGGACGCGGGGTCCGAGATTGACGTCTCATTCTCCTGGAGAACGGGAGGGGGGTCCTGCGAGAACTTGCCCCGAATCCTTTGGAGTCGCTTCCACACCTCTGCTAAGGGGATCTTCCCGTTAGTGAAGACACGTATGCCCGCCAAGAAGAGCGGTGGGTGTGCTTCAAAATATACTGGAAACGACCCCTAGCCAGAAAAAATTCAGCGACAGTGGAATCGTTCGGGAGGTGCTCATAGCACATGTAGGCATAACGCTTGTGTTTGAAGGCTGTCTCACAATCGGCCGACCAACATGAGAGTGGTCAGCGTGCAAAACAGCCAGACGTTCTAAGAATAGTAGTCAGGCACGCGGCGATGAGTTTGCCATGGAAGAACTCAACGGCCTCATCTACCGACTAAACCCCTCGACTGAGATAGAGAATTCAGTCATTTCCTGAAATGCAGGCCACCGCACCCGCGCCAAGCACCACCGAGGTGGGCTCTCAGGAGACAGTTGCCCTGAAAATGATAATTGAATGGGAAAGTGATCACTACCATGGAGGTCATCGCCCACTACCCAATCAAAATCAGGCTGTGCATCCGATAAACAGAGAGATAGGTCAAGGCAAGAAAATGAAGCGGTTCTCGGACAGTGATGCGTAAACTCATCCACGTTTAGGACACCCATCTCAAGCTATCCGATCAGATCGGCAAGGTCTTATCTCCTGGGATTTATTGAGTAATCTCCCCAGAGAGGATGCCTGCCGTTCAGATCTCCAAGCAAGAAAAAGGGCCTCGGCAACCGTTTCACGACGCGGCGGAAGTCCCCCGCGTCAAAGTCAGCTGATGGTGGAATGTACGCAGAAATGATAGTATACCTCCTATCCAGGTGCAGCTGCACAGCTACTGCCTGAAAGGAGGTATCTAAAGAGAAAGGAAAAACGGAGACCTCATGCCGGATGTAAACCGCGCATCCCCCCGCCTAGCCATATCATGGTGGTGGGGCCGCAAGACCCTTACACCCCGGGAGGGCGGGCTGGGGGCACGTGCCTAGCGTGGTCTCCTGCAAAAAGATAGCTAACGGGGAACGGGACGAGACGAGCCTCTGCGGCTCCTTCCAGTTGGCCTGGAGTCCACGGCAATTCCATTGAAGAAATATGCTCTCCAGGCCTAGCTGGGAGGAGACGCGGGGGCCCTCCTCGAAGAAAAGCCCCTCACAGTAATGGCCGTACGCTTCCTGGAGATAGAATCCCGGGCGCTGTTGGGCGGACAAAGCGCTGAAGGCGCTGTCGCCTTCGAGGACTTATTGTCGGAGGTTGGCCTCGCCATGTGAGACTTTTAATTCCATCCCCTCGAAACCTAACCCGGGCGTTGCAGCTTCGGATGCGGGGTGCCCTCTTTTTCGAGGAACCACCGTCTCCGTTCCACTCGCTCCATCTCGGGGCATGGGCGAAGGATCCGAAGCTCCTTTGTTGCTGTCCTCCTTTCCGGGGACAGCTTTATGAACCCCGGAAGATGGCCTAGCGACCATCTTCAGGGCTGTTGCCTTTTGTGAAATATGGAGGGTCCCCTGCGCAAGCACAGGGGGGGAGGGGCTCCATTTTTTCGCTGGAACTGCACGAGGGCGGCTCCGTCGTTGTTTCAGGGGAAGTTAAAGCGGTTTGGCTTTTTGTTGACTCATCCATGGGCATGGTGACCCTATTTGTACCACGGGGCGCAATAGCTCATCACCTCTCGCAGTTGCCCACACGGCAAGAGGTGCTTACAGCCCAGGCAGAGCCAGGCGCCGCTATTTGGGACCACCCCTCCCGCCTGGTGGCATGGCAGTCCATCGGCATGGCGGCTCCTCCTTGGACACGGCGTAAAACTGAGTGTGAAGAGGAAAGGAAAAGGGGATGTGAGGAAGGTATGGGTGGGAATGAAGCAGGTTGTTAAAAAAACATCCAGAGCCGGAGCTCAGGGGTTAGGGAACGTTGTCCCCTTCCAACTCAGTCCCGATTCGGGGGCTGAGAAGAAGGTCAGAATCTACCCTGTGAAATTAGAGGCTGACCAGAGAAAGTTGTGGGAGAGGTTGTATGAAAAGCGACGAGGTAGGGGAGAAATACAGGCTGTCTGAAAGAAGGAGAAGAGGCTAAGTTGATGTCGGACGGGGTGCTGAGTCCCGTCAGCACGGCGGCCAGGATGGCAAATCGCTGTGCCTCTTACGGGTTGGCTGAGAATGAGAAGAAGGTCAGCATTTACCCAGAGAAAATAGAGGCTGACTAGAAAAAGTTGTGGGAGTGGTTGTATGAAAAGCGAGGAAACAGGGGGGAAACACAAGTGTTCTGAGGGAAGGAGAAGAGGCTAAGCTGGGGTCTGACGTGGTGCTGAGTCCCGTCAGCACGGCGGCAAGGATGGCAAATCGTCGCGCCCCTTACGGGTCCCAATTTATTGAAACTCAGGATCATTGTAGAGTGGTCCTCCTGCAGTGATATCTCCCCTACCAGCAGTCCCCTTGAATTTACTCAAAAAAGGTGAAACATATTGGAACATGGACGAAATATTATGCGGCCAGGACCGGGGAACAGCGGAGGCGAGCGCGTGACGCAGATGTTCAGGTTTACCCTATCTCCACCTTTCACTATTATAATTGAACTGTGCTTCTTTTAAATGAGACTACGATTTATAGAAAAGTCTATTTTATTGACCGAGGAATTAAGACAAGTCGTATTGAAGTCGAACAAACCATATTCACAGGAATCGCGCTCTTTTATCTGCTCGGTTTCAGGATTGCCAATGTTTGAAATGAGATTGAATTAAGGGTTGCCAGTGTGTGAAATTAATGTTTTGTTTCGTAAAAATAGTTAAACGGAACATACAAATTTTAATACACTAGTATTTATAAAAAAATCAATAAATTACTAAATAATATAATTAAGTAGAAGTGCAGGCATTTAATAAATAATAAAGAAAGAAAAAAAATAACAAAACAAATACAACGCCGTTATTGGCCCCCTTTGAAGCTACCGTCTGACCTTATAAGGCCTAGATTGTAGCCCAGAAACAACGCCCTCTATCGTGCGCCCCTAAACTGAATTATTACCATAATGGCTTTAAGTTGTTTGATCATAGTATTAGAGAAATAACAAGAAATTTATTTTCATTTAAGATAATAACTGCTTGGAATAGCTTGCCTGCTACAGCAGTCTTTAGTAGTTAGTAAAAATGTTTAAAATTAGGTTCCATACTTACTTGGAAAATATAACGTTAAATAAAATATAGTTGTGCATATCCGTGGTGGCCTGGCTGTTGCGAGTGAGGAAAACATAACCTTCATTCTTATTAGCTGGGCTCGTATGGACCCAAGGGTTTTTGCCAGTTCCTTGTACATTAAAAAACAATGCGAAATGCCGGACGACTCGGTCGGGGATGAAACCAATTGGCTATTATTCAGAATTTATAACTTATGATTAAGTAATTCCGAATAAACAGACTAGTTCGATTTCCTTCTGTAATCACAGGGCAACTAGGACAAACGAATTCGCGTGTGGTGTGAGTGCGAGTTCAGAAGGCTTTAGTCTTTTTACATATGATATATTTTTTGCCGTGGATATAATACAGTTATTTTTGTAGCTGAGAACATTTACAAAATATATTTACAATATTGTGGATATAAAATGATGCAACAGATACTCTGTGCAACGTTCATACATACAAGGTCCAACTTTTTAAAGAATGGATTGCATGCCCAAATAAGATAGTCAACGAGTTCAAAATTATTAAGCAAATTTTCATCATTTAAATGTGTTGTACTAGACTCTTTAGCATTTATTTTACTGAGAATCTAAATCGAATATTTATTTTTCAGACGAAATAAAGTTGCTGTTTCGAAATAAAACAAAAAAGTCGCAATTCAGGAAAAAAACAAGCAAACAAGCAATATTACCCTTTATATATAGATAGGGTAACACTTCAGTTTGGGTGCGCACGGTGGGTGGCGCTGTTTATAGGCTACAATTTTGGGCTACAATATATGTCTTATGACGTCAAACGGTAGCGTCAGATGTGAACAATTACGGAGTTATATTTTTTTTTATATGAGTATATACTGGGGGGCTGCGCCCCCGACCCCTCCCAATTGATTGAATCTCAGGATCATCGCAGGGTGGTCCCTCCGCAGTGATATCTCCCCCACGAGCAGTTCCCTTGAATTTACTGTTTCCTCCCCCCCCCCCCAACAGCTTTTTACTGACAGAAAAACTAATCATAATGACAAACAATACTTACTTTTATAGGTTTCTTGATTAGTTTATGCGCCTCTAAATAATCTAAAAGTTTTTCGCAGTCATGCAAAATAAATCCGAATTCGAATAACGAAGAAGCACAACTAGAGCACGAAAAAGCAATAACGAAACAGAAAAAAATGCAAAGCGGGTTCTATTTATAGCTACGAGGTTGCCAGTAAGAAGCTGTAATCGTTCACTGCGAAACAAACCCTCCGAAAAAAAACCCATAAAAGACCTCAAGAAACCTTACCTAACTTAGAAAAAACTATAAACGAGCAGAGACGCAGATATTTAGTAAATAATACAGACTAAAAGTTACAAATCCTAAAAAAAAAAAATATATAACGCCGTGATTGGTCACATCTGAAGCTACCGTCTGACGTCATAAGAGATATATTGTAGCCCAAAATTGTAGCCTACTAACAGCGCCACCTACCGTGCGTCCAAATTTGAAGTATTACCATAGATAGATTTAAAAAAATGTTTTTCTGCTTAATTTTCAAATTTTTGAATATTTTAATTAAAATTCTGTTTGGAATGAAGTTAATAAAGGCTAGGGAAAAATTACATAGCACATATACGGTCAGTGAATCGTTGTTGGGCAAATAAAAAGAAGTTGCTATTAGTAAACACAATGGCGAGGTTTTGAAACAAGTTCTGCTAACCAAAGTCGCGTGCTCTCACATATTCTGATTTATGACCTTACGACCTTCGAAACTTTCAATAATTCCAGGAGTAACCTTGGGAGGACCGTGACAATTATATAATTCGAAACAGAATGTGAAACAACATAATGATTTCAAATTTCATTAGAATCGGACGAATAGTTATGATATTAGTACCAAAACAAAATAATTCCCGGGCTAACCTTCGTAGGATTTTGGCAATTATATCATTCGAAAGAGAATGTAAAGTAACCTAAGGTTTACAAATTTCGTTAGGGTTGGCCAAATAGTTACAATGTTATTAACAAAACAATAGAAGAACAAAACAGGGAATGACATAGTGAGATATAGAGTCACACGTGACTAAAAATACAGGAATATTGAATACACTAATCAGAATAACGTATTAATGTCAGTGTTTCAATCATAAAACATTGACATACATTTCTAAAACATTGTTTATAATAATTACAAGACATGGCTTCGTCACTCTCCCCTTTACGGGTGAGCTTGCGCTTCGCTGCGCTCACCAGCAGTCTTTCGGGCTTATTGCCTTCGGCCTCTTTAGCCTTTTACACCACCTATTTCAACCCTCTATCATAAGGGTTTAATAATTTGTTTAAGCACCACTTTGATCTCCCTAAAAGGAAAGAAAATACATAACTACACTAAAAATGTTTAAAAAGTGTTTGTTTTTTTTCATTTAGGTAATTCTTAATAAATAACCTGTATTAAAAAGTGTTTAAATAGTCAATTTTGAAAATGCCTTAAATTATTGCCTCTCAAACCGCTTTTTTCAATCTCCTCTCATAAGGGTATAACTATTTGTTTAAACACCTCTCTTGATCTCACAAAAATAAAGAAAATACATAAATAAACTAATATTAAATACTAATACTACTGATAATAATAACGGTCTCAACCCAGCTCACGTACCCTCGGACAGCCAAACAGATAGTTTAAAAAAAGTCCCCTTCTAAAAATATAGTGGAGATTACTAATACTTCGCAATTATTAAGTTATAGCATTACTGTAACATTTATTATGCCCCCAGTTCATATATGACAAAAGAATACTATAATGACACGATACAGCTTTATCTACTATGTACTACACACCATGAACAGGTAAACGTAGACTGAGTCGCCACTGATACATAGATATCAGTGGCACGTGGTGACTTTTGAAGATGAGGAAGCGATTCAAGTTTTGCAAAAATAAATATGTTAATTGAATTAAATATGTTGTTTATTAAAAATAACTATAAAATTGTACGCTACTCACTTTATTTAAATGTTATTTTTTTAGACTTTATTTAAATTTCAAAATAGCTTCTGTAAGTATGCATAACCATCTAGACAAGATGTCTTATGATATTGGCTTACATTGTATTTGCGAGTGCAACACTGTTTTAGATGACAGATGTAGTATTGGCGGAGGCCTCCCTGTTTTAAATAATAGTTTCTCTTTTATTATAAGTCATCGCACTGAACTTCTTTTTTAATAATTTTTCAATAATGCAATCGCATTTTCTTTCAACTTTATTTGCATCTATTTTGTTTAAAAGGGGGTTATCACTTAAAAAAATTATAAACAATACGCCACACTTATCTAAGAACGGATCAGGGCTACTGATCTCAAAAATACGAAGGGTGACTAATGCCTATGGTAGGCCCGCCAGAATCCCCGGAAATATTAAGTTTTTGCTATTTAGCTGGTTTCTTTCCTAGGACCAGTATTTAAATATAATCTAAAAAAATTGTTTAAACTTCAGAGCATAATAATAGTTACGTCAATGTGTCTTAGATATTTTGTTGCTATTTCCTAGATTCTGGCAACTAGGCACGGTTGCCAGATGAAAGATGATGACTGCAGATCCAAATTTGCTTCCTTTTCCGTATACAAATAGATTATTTTTTACTTAATTCTAACACGGCGTTAAAATATTTAGATAAAAATCATAAAACTCTAAAGACTATATTATTGCTAGGAAAAGCAAAACATCGTTTAAACTATTCATTCAAAAGCACCAACAAGCAGAACTGTTATTGAAATTAAGAAATGAAAAGAGTAGAAATTTCGACGAAAAGGATGCATTTCTTCAATTGCAGTGAGATTCATCAGGGTCTAACGCCAACTCGATTGAAAGGACGGTACCGTATGGCTTATGCAAGTATAGGCAAGCAAAAATGTGAGAATAAAATTGAAAGGTAACAGTTCCAGTTATGGTTAAAAATGACAAGGATATTTCGCGAGGTCCCTACTGTCCCCAGGGTGAAATGATGGGTGGCGTAAAGTTTGTATCTCACTCCAAAAATACTCCAATATATATCGGCTTCTCTGGGCTTACCGAACGCTTGTGATCGAGAAAGGACTGAGAGGAATCACGTAAAGAAATTAGAGTTTAATTCCGAACAAACAAAACTAACAAGCAAGATAAAAATGAGACTCGCGTTTACAGAGTACGATCAGGGAAATTTCTTACTACCAGTTTGGAAAGCGAGAGAAACCAGATCTAGACTTAGGCGGTTAAGACGGGAGCTTCGCTACGCTAAAATAAACTTAATTAATAACGGGAAAACTCTGAGATCAAGAGTTAGAAAAAAAATGAATCTGCGTTCTCCATTTTTCTTCTATAAGTAGGGCAGGAGAAAGGCATGGCCTCTTTCTGCCTCCAGGGCACGCTCCTTTTAGCTCTGCCCACAGAGCGGGATTTCCTCGTCCGACGTTAATGCCTTGTCCCGTGGTCATCGATCTTTGGCGTCTAAAAATTGACGCTTTCTTGATATAAATTTTATAACACCTGACGCAACGACAGCTGTCTCGTCTTAATCCCTTTTCCAGGCAAGAAATGTTTGTTTTTATTACACTGTCGCCAAAATTGTTGATATCTGAATTTACGGCTTTCCGTTTAATTGCTGGTGCAATTTTAATGCCAGGACCATGCTTTCCACAAAGAGCATTTTTAATGTCAGGGCCATGCTCTCCACAGATCATCTTACTTGTGCCAGAGGGGGGTAAAATATAGTTTCCGCTTCGGTCTCTGCAAGAGCCATTGCCAACAAAGGCGAAATGTGAACTCCATTTTGCGTCGACAGTAAATACGTTATATAATAAGAGAACACGGGCAACCCATCTCCAATGATTGGGATTGAAATTCTGTTTTTTCTCATTCCAGAAATACTCTAATAAAACACTAAGTTGCTGCTAATGTGAGTAATAACTCCCCCCCCCCCCGCAAAAAAATCCACAAAAAAACAACCCTTAAACCAAACAAAACAACAAAAACACTGCTTAGCCCTCTCAGATAAGGTTATACGAGCAGAATTCCTCATATGTGAGAATTGAGAGGCGATTTAATGGTTTCTAACAGCGGCAATATCGAATGATATAATCATTATGACAGAGCCAATTACTGTTATAAAAGGCTTGCACGCTTTACTATGCTTTTGTTTGGGTCATAACATAAATAAATGTCGGAAAAATGATAAATTGGTTTGAAAATGATTTTTTTTTTATCCATTTGGTTTTATGATCCTACAATTATTGTTACATTGATCCATTTCTCTTAGTTCAATTCTTGTGTTTGGGACGAAAAATATGCATCATGTTCCTCGTAAAATCTCCAAATTGTGAGTTAGGATTTAGAATAATCAAATCAATAAAGTAAAATTGACCGTCAATATTTAAAGAACGTAATATGCAATCGATTTTGAGGTGGTTTGGTATCTTTGAAATTTGTTGGTAGACGTGAGGAGTCAGCATAACTCAAACCTCTTGAGAAATTGATCAATTTTAGTATCTTAAATTAAATTTTCACAACAGTTAGTCGTAGCACTGATCGAACTAATTCTTTTGCTATATAATTGATATAAAATTATTTTTACTAAGTAAAAATGATATATCATGTGTTACAACAATAAATAAAATTGATGTGAAAATAGACCAAATTACTAAGGAAATTATAATTACAGATTAAGATGGATAACTAAACCAAAGCTAGTAGATTCAGTGAAAAATATATTGTATTAGGTTGAGGAATAAGTTTTTGCTTTTTTTTATGTTGTGTTGATTTAAATTTTGTTGACGTGATTTGTGCACATATTAAGAAACAATATTAAATAATAAGAGCAAAATTTTCAAAGGTTAGACAATGTATCTTAACAGCGTACATTATTAGGCTTTTGCTTAGGCTACGTCTTGAAGTTGAGTAATAAGTCATTGCAGTTCATTTAAAAGTTGGGTTATATTAATTTTTGTTCTGTACCCTCAAAATGGAATGTCAAGTTGAAAGAAAGGCGCATTTTCGACACTTATTGTTATTCATTTTTAATCGAGACGGGAACAATGCAAACACAGCCAATGCTCGTCGCGATATTTGTGCTGTGTGCGGAGAAAATGCTTTATCAGAAAGGACAGCTCAATAGTGGTTTTCACGTTTCAAAAACGGTCATTTCAATCTTAATGACGAAGAACGTTCTGGTCACCCCATTAAGTTGGATGAAGATCGATTGAACGACCTTCTTCATTAAAATCCTTGTCAATCGGCTAGAGAATTGGCGTGTGATCAGAAAACTGTAGTGAATCACCTTCATTCGATGGGGAAAGTTAAAAAACTGGTGCATGGGTTTCGCACGCTTTGAGCGAAAGCAACAAACTTCAACGCTCCACGTTTGCTGCAGGTTTGCTTGCTCGTCACAAGGCTACTCGTGGATATAAGGACAGATTTCTTCACCGCATCATCACTGATGACGAAAAGTAGTGTTTTCATGTTAACATGAACCATCGAAAACAATGGCCTAGCCCCAATAAAAAAACACTTCCGCGATTAAAGCAAGGACTTCATCCACGAAAGACGATGCTGTGTGTGTGGTGGGATTGTAAAGGCATCATTCTTTATGAGCTCCTTGCGAACAACGAGATTGTCAATGCAGAACTCTAAGTTCAACAAATATATCGACTCGCCGTAGCTATTCGTGAAAAGCGACCTCATCGACATTATGGAGTCCTTCTGCAACACGACAATGCTCACCCTCACATTGCCAATATGACAAAAGACGCCATCCAAATGCTTAATTGGGAAATCCTGCCACATCCTCCATATTCACTAGACTTGGCTCCATCGGATTTCCATCTGTTCCGATCACTCTCCAACAATTTGCGCGGCGTTTCATTCAATACTGATGTGGAATTAAGAACCTGGTTAGACGAATTATTCGAGTCAAAATCCAGAGATTTTTTATTGCAAAGGCATCGAAAAACTAGTTGAACTTTGGAAAGAAGTCGTAAATAACAACGGAGAATACATTATTGATTAAATTGCATATTGTTATCAATTAAAAATTTAGGTTTTTCTAAAATTGTTAATGGTAATGAATAAATTTGATAAAACCACAAGAACTTATTCCTCAACCCAATACATAATAGGAGAAGCATGACGGAGAATGAAATTGAGAGGTTGAAAGTATTGGTATTAACCTTTCAGCATTGATTTAAGAAAGAACTAAGGAAATTTGTATTCGTTTGTTATCAGCCAACGGTTTGAAAATCACCCTGGCCGGGAAATTTCGGGTTCTTTTTGTTGTACTCTTTCAATTAATAATTCAAGATATGTTGGAAAATTAAAATGACAACACTGGGTAATCATTTTATGCATCATGTAAATTATCCAGATTATTCTCTATACAAGATAATCGTCACAAGAGTGTGGGGATAAGGTGGTGTTATTTGGCAGGATAAACAGGTGAAAACAAGATGCCTATATTAAAGTCTCCTGTGAGAGGGTCTTCTATATTTATTTAACCCCGAAATCAAAGTACAAACGATTTACACGGTACAAGGAGAGTGTGGTGAGATGAAGATAGGTGACCGTGGTACTCTAAAGGGGATAGAGGATTTTTAACTGGAAATGTACCACTTAATGATGGCAATCTACCGAACGACCAGAAAGTATTTATTACGATGAATTGAAGTTTGTGACGAATCAAATCTAATTGACAAATAATAGATGATTACATTAGTGGGGTCTTTTTCGGAATAGGCCGGACAGCGAATTAGGAGGTTATCGCGAGGTTAAGGTTAGGCTAAGGTTGGTTTAGGTTAGGTTAGGTTAGGTAAAAGATGTTTAGGAAAAGGCAAAAACAATAAAACCTTTAAATAATTATTTATTTACAGGAAAATATGCAATAATGTCAAAATTTTGCTTTGTTTCTCCTCCGCCATAGAAATTCGCATAAATAAGAGTCGAGCAAAGACCGCGCGGTGCCTGCGTCTCTTTTGTTTTGCATCTTTGCGATAGCCAAAGGGGATTCTAGTTTGTTTGTCCGCTCCGCTCTTAATGGATTCTTAAATTTTTTCAGTAGTCCACAGTAAAAATGTTTATAGCGCATTTCTTGCAAGGATGCTATGCCACTATAAGCAAGCCACTTGTCTGAAATGATTGTTGTGCTAGGTAGAACGCATTATTTCAGTACAGTTAATAATGTGGGTCTTTTTTCGGAAAGAAATAATGAATGAATGAGACACCAACCATTTGAGGTATCTATCGATGTGGCTGACTGACTGACAGGCTGTACTCACACTACAAGCCTCGAACGCCATAGCCCAACCCTAACCTAACCTTAACCTCGCGATAGCCTCGAACGCCTAATTCGCTGCTGGGTTTGTTCCCCAAAAGACACTATTAAAGGTTATCAAAAGGGGTGAAACATCTGTCAATTTCTGTCCTACATAAGGAAAGGATTCTCTTGTTCGAATTCATCATTAAAGAAGGTACATATATGAATATTTTACTGTCAAAGTCAGGCAACCTTTGCCACAGTATCTCTGCAAGAAAATGTGTAGAATTAACAAAGGGTTTATACAAAAGAATCTTCAACGTTTTTATTAATTTTCGTATTTTGCTTAGTTGGGCATGGTAATATTGGCATTTTCTTAAAATTATGGAAAAAATCAGATCCTATCCCCAAATCACTTGACCACATTTTCCCTAGCAGAATTCTGTTCTCACGATATTTGAGTATGCTTGTACGAGCATCCGAACCGTAACCATATCTTGCTATCTTTAAACAATTTATTCAGGCTAATTTAATACTGCTAGTAATCTTAAATCTCCAGTATGATTTCCCTACCGTCACAGAGGCTATGAAGCACCTCTGCAGTATCACTTGCACCATTTCATGTCAAATTTTGTGATGGAGACATGTTAGAGTAGACATCTCTCATTAACATAATCTGCCGCCGATAAAAAAAATAACAAAAGGAATGATTTGGGATTATAGCGTTTATTTACAGAGTTTTTTTTTGTGCAGTGGGGTAGTGTCTAGTTATGTGCTGAGTTTAAGTAGCATGGGGAACATAATGCGGGGATTTTGTGTCCCTTTTTCAGGCACCAAGGATGTTTCGTTCGTTCTGAGTAAAATTAGCCAAAACCTCAGACCACTATTTTGATACACTAGAGTCTTAAAGTGAAAAAATCGAAAGGATCTTAATTTTTATTAGTCCTTCGGGATGATCTGTAAACGTTACCAACATATTCCTCAGGGAAGAACACTAAATCACCCCAGAGCGCGATTTCGAACGATTCTCTTACATGAAAAATTATATACTAATTGTTCTTCATTCCCTATGTGCTCTGTTCTACATAGATTTACTCCCATCAATGTTTGAGATGTGTTAAAAATAGCACACCCTATACATTGTGTCCTGAATTGGAACTTGAGGAGTGGCATGTATTCCCGGCTCCAGTGCCACTAGCAGTTACGAGAGACTACCTAGTCTTTATTTCATCTAGAAATTTATATTTTACAATTTTCGCCATTGAAATTAAAAGCTTTTTCCTACCGATTTTCTTTGCTTGCGGATAATATTGAAGGCTAATCACCAACCACCTTCAACCATCCATCCTTATTCTAAGCCGGAAAGAGGGAGATATGTTTCGTCACGTCCTCTTGGCTCATGTTTGTGGGTTGGGGTTTAACATATTTAAATTCTGCCTACCCTTTACTCTTGCTACTGCCCATACCCTCCTTTTTAGCCTTATTTATCTATTTACGTAACCACAAGGCAATGTCAGGGGACATATGGAGGCTTGCGTGTCTTCTCGATCTCAACATCTACAGTTTTCCCTCCTGGTCCCACTGAATTCAGGATAATCTGCGGTTCCATATCTTTCACACTCTTTCCCTTTAAGTAAAACTAATGGTTCTACCTGGGCAAGAAAATCTTGATCTAAGAATAAGTAGCTCGGTCTACAGTTTTTTATGGGTAGCGATTTAGGGTAGATCCGTAGAACAGTGCGCATTTTTGTGGTTTTCCTTTTCAGTAAGGACTAACAGTTTAACAACGGGATCCGAAGACCAGTTGCTACAGTAACCCCAGGAAGGCGGTTATCTTCCGATAGGTTCATGGACATGCGGTAATTACCGGGAATGAGTGCACCGACGAGGGAGACAAAGAGTCCGTGAGGACTGGGCGACCAGACCAGCGCTTCGCTCTGGGTGTATTTTGTACTTTATTTTTAATCTAGCCTAGCATTAGTTTATGGATGATTAGTCGACTTATAACCCAGTCATCAGATTAGCGCTTTTAAACAAAAAAGCAAAAATGCCGACACGAATCAGGACTCCCTCTGGCTTATTACTCCATCCGATGCGGCTTAACTTTCCTAACCTGGCGATGGTATTTTCACGCAGCACCGCCGTAGCTCATGATTCATTGTGAGGAGTCAAAATATTTTCACAGATCCAAAGATTAAAGGTTACTTAGAGAATGGTTATTCGAAGGGAGTTAATTCTGATACTGATTTTTGGAAATTGAGTATCTTCCAAAACGAGAGAACAAAAACAAAAATCTACATTTTATTAAAAATACTCGTTTAATTTCCATGAATTTTGCCTTTTTTATTAGTTTTGATAATTAAGTTTATAAATGAGTGAAGTGTAGTTTATAAAGTGTATTGTGGCGATCTGTGATATTCTTGTCGAAATGACGAATTCGTTTTTTATACTGCATAATCCCTGTTATAAGGAATTGATATCTAAATATTGTTTTTTCTTTGAAATCTGTGGATAGTAATAGAGTTAGATCTCTATATACGGACAACTCGATATTCATAGCATTTGTTCCCCAAAAAATCCTTATATTTGGAAAGTGCCCTCATTTTTGAACAATTATTTTGGAGTCAGTCACCCATTGAGTGTATATATGCATTCGTACATTTGCGTTCGAGCTGAGGCCTGCCCCCCTGATACGTATGGAGGTGCTCGACTATACGTCCACACTTACCACTCCAATCACCGTCGAGGAAACAAAACACTACATAAAATCGACACCAAAACGCGCCCCCGGCCCCTCCGGTCTACCAGCCACACTAATACATAACCTCCCCGCAGACATATACCCCACACTCACACATCTATTCAATGCCTCTCTAGCCTCAGGCCACTTCCCCAAAATATTCAAAGTCTCTCACAATATACTCCTTCATAAACAACACAAAGACCCAAAACACCCAAACAATTACAGGCCTATTGCTCTATTAGAGCACCTAGGCAAAATACTCGAACGAATGGTCAACTGCCGCCTACAGGAGTTCCTGGAAGAGAGGGACTGGTTCTCCCCCCATCAATACGGGTTCGGGAGAGGCAGGTCCACTCAGGTGGCCGTGACCATCGTACACGACAGAATACAGAAGAAACGACAGATACACCAAAAGACTCTCTCCGTCAGTAAGGACGTGGAGAAAGCCTTTGACAAGGTGTGGCACGAGGGACTCCGTTGGAAACTCGCCAACAACACGGAGTTACCTCTCTGCACCAGAAGGCTCCTCTCACACTACCTCACTGGACGGCGCTGCCACATCAGATACAACAAGACCCTTTCAAGACCCTTCCCACCACGCTCAGGCGTTCCCCAAGGAAGCGTTCTGGCACCTACACTCTACATTATGTTCACAAATTACACCCCACGCCCACCAAGAAACTGCGTTCACACATACATAGTGGCCTACGCCGACGACGAGACCATTCTCGTCAGCGGCCGGGCCCCCGAAGAAATTGCGCTCCACTCACAAAGAATACTAGACGTGAAGACAGATTACGAGGATAAATGGCTGATTGCCACGAATCCTCAGAAGACACAGATGACACTCTACGGCACTAGAGATCACTTCATGCACAACCTACAAATCTACTCACACACACCAGACATGGTCCACCAAAACCCAACAAGGCTCGCATACACACAGTGCACCAAAATCCTAGGGGGAACACTCGACAAATCCCTCAGGTTCAACTTACACCAAAACATAATACAAGCAAGAGCCTCACGCACAAACGCATCGCTGGGTAAGTTCTACCCAGCGAGTAAAAAACTAAAACTACACTTATATAAAGCACTCGTGCGTCCCATTCTCACGTATGCCCCACTGTCACTCGTAGCTGCGAGCGACACCTGGAAGCGAAAGGCTCAGCGCATTCAGAACTCTGCTCTGAAGCGCGCTTGCCGTTCGCCGTGTACTCGAGAATGGACGCACTACACAACAACAACAAACTAACTCCTCTCAACACTTACGCTCACACCAGACTTACAAAAAAACTCGGTAAACTCACCACAGACCTACTTTATACCTCGCTACACGTGAGAAGGTACGCGATGGCGCCGCGATATCCCGCGGCCCACGAACACCTGCCACCCGTACCGTTCTTCGCATAAACCAATAGGCATCGCGAATAACGCGATTCCGGATGAGCTGTCAGCCTCCCCCTCCTGACTTGCCCCCAACCCTCGCCCAGTCAATACCACATAACCTACACCCTCATAACAACACCTCGCTTCGGTGTATAGCCACCGACCTATCTACTCTCGCTGTCCCTTTCTTAATTATTTTCCGCAACGCTCCTCTCTTACTACCTGACTGCCGTATTACAGCAGTCCCTCTCTGTTCTTTCTATACACAAAATGAATGATGCGTTCAGTGAAGTGCGCCTTGCTGAGTCGCCCCGTGCCTCAGTCAATCAGTTTCGTGGTGAACCAGTGTATGGTGTGTTTTGCCTTTTGGTCACACACTATGCATGGTTTGTGAATCAACCGTTATTTTAGTCGCATGCGACTGTATATCTCACACTGTCGGTTGCTCTGTCGGTCCCCGTTTGCTTTTATTTTTTAGTAATAACATTGTAACTATTCGGCAGATTTTAACAAAATTTGAAACCCTTATGTTGTTTTACATTCTCTTCCGAATGATAAAATTTACAAAGTACTTCAAGGGTTAGGCCGGGAATTACTTTGTTTTGACAATAACATTATAACTATCCGGCCGATTCCAAAGAAATTTGCAACCCTTATGTTGTTTTACATTCTATTTCGAATGATAAAATTGTCAAAGTCCTCCAAAGGTTATCCGGGGAATTATTTGGCAATAGCATCATAACTATTCGGCCGATTCCAACGAAATTTGAAACCCTTATCTTGTTTTACCTTCTATTTCGAATGATAATATTATTGCCAAGGTACTCCCAAGGTTATTCTGGGAATTATTGAAAGTTATGAAGGTCGTAAGGTCATAAATCAGAATAAGTAAGAGCACAGGACTTTGGTCAGTAAACCTTGTTCTTTGTAAAGTATACTTTTCAATTATTGTATTTTAAGTGGTCAGGCCTAAAAGAGATAGGGCACAAAACAAAAAAAGGAAAGCAGCGATAACAACACTTGAATTAAAAAAAGTATTGCAAAGTAAGAGATGAATGCGTATTGCAAATCTCGTTTCCAATTACAGAATGCTTAAACAAACCATCAGTTCTATCATTTAAAAAAAAACTGGTTTAAGAAAGCTCATGTGGCAAAAGGCGTTAAATTTCTGATTAAAAAAAAGGCTACAGTAAATTGTCCATATGGGAAAACTTCTGTTTAATAACTCAATGAAAAACAATTAGCTGGCGAGGGCATTTCAGAACCAATATTTTGCAAAAAAAAAAAGCAATTACTGACATCATGCGCAACACATCTAGCGCCAGTCATGATTTTAAGGCAAGCAGAGGATGCTTCGAGAAATCTAATAATAGATTGCGAATTCATAGTGTTGTTAAAAAAAGGGAGGCTGCTAGTTTGAACAAAAAAGTTTAAAATATTTTTACAATTGAAATATTACGTAGGAACCAAAGAATTCTCCTTACAACATGTTTTTAGTTTTGAGAAGACCAGTTCATTTTGGAAAAAAATGTCCAAAAAAACTTACATCACCCCAAAAGAAAACTAATGCATGGGCATAAGCCTAAGAAAGACTAGCTGATCCTCTTGTTATGAAGTAATACGAGTAGAAATTTCAAACTTAAATACTTTATTATTTACAATTTGAAACTCTCCCTTGTTTTTAAACAAAACAACTGGTTAAGATTAAAATTATTGTGAATAATATAAACTATTTTATCCGTTAAAGAAAGTGGGTTAATGTTGGGTTTATGGCTATGCCCACCCTCGAATTTTTGGATAATTTATATATATATATATATATATATATATATATATATATATATATATATATTTTTTTAAACAATTGTTTTTTAATGTAAACAATGTTTTTTCTTTGGAAAATAAAAAACCCTTTTTGCTAGGCTATTGCAATCGCATCATATTATATTCCACGTGGAAGTATGAAACTCAATACGCCGTTTTCACACAGAATTTCTCTGGTCGAGACAAATTAACGCAGCTGTGTTTAACTTGGGGTGCTTTATCACCGTCTTCCCCTAAGTTTGATAAAGCTGTCCCACTTCAAGAGGGCGGTTGTATCAATCTTCCCTGTCTTGGGGTAGAAGGGAATCGCTCTTATTTCCAGTTCGCCTCGTCGATGCCCAAGATTATCAAGGTTCATGTTTGCGTAAGCCGCGTCTCATATCCCTTGGGAATCTCGCTTAATTCCCTTCGTCTCGTCTATGCCTAAGATTTTTAAGTTCATGTTTGCATAAGCCGCCTCCGATATTCTCCTTTGGAGGCCATCGTGCGCAAAGCCCTCTCCAGACCAGGGTTGTGGCTCCTATTTTAGGTGATGTCTGCAAATCCTCAGCAGATAGAGACAATCTGAGCTTCTTGCCGTCCATAACTTAGTGTATGTCTCCCGTGAAGTGCTCCCCTCGCCCTTGTTATCTCGTCAGCAGATCGTCTTTTTGTAATACGCCCTGATCAGAGGAAGATTACGGAAACCCGTTTCTACCCCGGAAGATTGTCTTGGGTTTCTCTCGTCTCACTACATTGATTGAGACTTCCTGCCGTCCGCAGACGAATCTCAATTTCGTGATTACTTCTCCCTGGAGCCGAGGTAATCTCAACCCCTTCGGAGTCTCTCTAGACGCCTTAGCATCGAGACCCCATCGACGAAGACCTGGCCATTGGTCTTCCACATCCCAAGTTCATCCTTCAGAAGTAACTAGGAGTCCTTTCCTCGTAATTCTCACCACTTCGTTCACAGTCCTAAGAAGAATTCCCCATTTGGTGTAACGCCAATAGACTTGCAAAATCTTTCATTCAGTTCAACTTATTGGATCCCTTATATATTTTCCTGTACCTAGTTTCCTTAATTTTTGCCTGTCATATTATTTTATCGTACTGCTTATTATTTAGATTGCCACATTTACCTGTGCCCTTGTTCTTATTAATTATATTAAAGTTTATTTTTGTAGAGGTGTTTCTCTTTCGAATAACCCTTGAGAGGAACCCGGCAAACGTATTCACTTTTAAAGAGCCAACCTATAATATCGCACTCTAAGTAGAAGGGCCTTACCTTATTCACAAATCAATTGTACTCGAGCGTACTGCCGATAGTGGCTGTTTGACGTACAGTAATATTGTGTGTCTTTAGAGACTTTTTGGTCACACGCCTTCGTCCCTCGACACACAATGTATTATACCGGGTGTCCTAGAAAAAAGTTAAACGTACTTTGAATTAGTATACCTCAAACACTATTGGAGGTTTTTGGGTCCTGCAAAAAGTGTTTTATTTAAAAACTATTTATCTGTCGATTCTGTAAATTTCATTAAATTTCCTATTCTGATGTTGATACACTAATTGGCTTAGTGGAGGCAATCAAAAATATGTTTTCGCAAGGAGGTAAAATAATGAAACGAAGCCTAGGAAGGCTAGGCCACCGTGCACTTTCAAGAGAAGCGTAGGGAGCCTAAGCAGCCTAGGCCACTGTGCAATTCTTCAAGCAAAGCCTAAATTACCTTAGAATCGGCATTTATACAACTGACTTCAAATTTTAATCTCAGCCCTGGAATGTATTTTTTGGACCCTTGTATCAAAAGAATGTTTAAGAATGATTTTAAAGATAAAATTTCTGAATTAATGATTACCACCTAGAAGTTATTTTAGCTTATTTATAAAAAAACCTTTCCTCATATTTTTCTTTTGTCATATTTTCTTGTTATCATGTGTAAACTTTTTTGTTTTCATATTGCATATGTGATTCCTAAACATTGCCCCCCCCCTTTCTTTTGTAACCCGTAAACTTTTTTTTTTTGTTTTTTACCCTGACGGCTCATCTCGTTAATAGGATTTTTCCAGGTATCTGCTAATCCCACCCCTTTTAATCTTGATATCCCATATTTTCATTAATCAGGTGTATAAATATCTTTCTCTTTTTCCCTGTCTTTTAGTTTGCTTAGTAAAGGACCATTAGTCGAAAGGCCTCGCAGTTCTCCGTTGTTTCATTTTCCTCGTGGCTGTAACGTTATTCATAAATTCCTCACGTTCCTTAGTTTCGTGATTCAGTTATACATATATATATATATATATATATATATATATATATATATATATATATATATATATATTTAAAAACAAATTTTTAATGTAGACAATGTGTTTTCTTGGGCAAATTAAAAAAGTGCTGGGGGGGTGGTAGTCTATTGCAATCGCATCATATTGTAGTATATGTAATTTTTAACTTAATTTAGAGATGAGGTCTTCGCCCCCCATACCCCACCAATCGTAAATATTCCAAACTCGAAAAATTAAACTAACTAGATTCTTTCAATTCGAAGATGGCGGCCAATCTATTTTTCACCCACATTAAGTACTAAACCTTCTCTGTCGTGGAATGGCCATACACACACACACACACGCACACACACACACTCTCTCTCTCTCTCTCTCTCTCTCTCTCTCTATATATATATATATATATATATATATATATATATATATATATATATATATATACGTAGGTACTTTTGGGGCTTTGGGCCGAAGTTGGTTGAAGACCGTTAGTGAATGGAGAAATTGTTATGACTTCAGGGGGGGGGGAGGGTTTATTTTCAAATTTGCCGGGTTCTTTTAAAACAAATATTTCAGAGTACAAGTTGGCCGATGATTAACAGGTAGCTGGTACACGTTGGGGTTGCAAAAGAAAAACAATGACAAAAATATATTTTTACTAGCAACAAAATAATATTTAGATATACACATATATTGAGTTTAAAGGGAATGGCCGCACAGAAGGAGTTAAGTGTGTACGCGAGATACAGGTGGGTTAATTAGAGGAGTAGAGTGGTCGAGTTCAGGTCGGTTTTTAAAATGGGGATTTTAAACCAGGCGCGCACACAAAGAATGGATCTATTAGGTAAGCCAAACTGTAGAACAATCTGCAGGCTGCAACGGTTACAATTGCTTACGTGCTTGTCGTAAGGAAGGGTCAGTCGGGATACGATGACTGCGATGGGGCAAGTCGGGTTACCTCACGCTTCAGATGAGGGAGCACAATTAGAGGGCCTTCTGAGATGGGAATCCTCCTCAGATAGTCGCCGATTGACTATGGCAGAGTTCATCGATGTCGATTTAGCTTTCGATCTCGAATCGAAATCGTCGTAGTCTCCGATCGCGGATGGTAGGTGGTAGGTGGTAGGTGGGAAGTCTATTAGTGCTCCTTACAAAACCGAGTCGAAGAATTATATAGACGCTCGGCGAGGTGGCTTTAGATGGCTTGGTTTCCCCTCCACACACACTTGTGATTTTGGGGAAAAGTAGGTGCCTCCTTCGTGGGAGAATGTCCGACGAACTTCGATCTATGACGGTAGGCAGAAATACTGGCTCAAAAAGGCCGTGGGAGACGATGAAATCTGTCCCTGGTTCAGCCGTGCTTTCAAAACTCTATGCGGTGATCTCGGGACCACGTGGTTACAGAAGGGCACGTGGTCAACCTCCGACCTTATTCTGATACATGCTCTATAGTGTATATCTATGATATACACTATACATTATAGCAATTTTAATACTTAATCTGAGCAAATCTCTAATTAATCATGTTATGAGGAAAAATAGATTAGCCGCCATCTTCGAATTGATAGTATCTAGTTAGTTTAATTGTTTTTATTTTTGTAAAGTCTTCTCCTCAAAAGAATCGGTTACGTAGGGGTTTATATAGTCTATTTTTTTATATTTGTAAAATACTTTAAATAATTCTTTTTTAATTAAGATGCTATAATTGTGTACATATGGGTGCGAACGGGTTCCTTAACACGATATAAACAAAAAGAGGCCTAACGAGATTTGGCAATCGCGCCTTTGAAATTGAAACTAAGGATAAGCTTTATCGAATTAGGAGTATTTTTTTGTATATCATAGATATTAACTATCTAGCATTTGCGTATTTTTTAAAAATAGAGATATTTATAATAAAGGGCACACGAAATTCCGGCGGTCATAAACCGAAAAAAAATTGAAATATCAATTTTCTCTCTTTGATCATCAATGATCATATTTTTCAACATTTAAATAGGATTTCTCATTTATAAGTACGTAGTTAATTACACTTCGTTGGTCATTTATTTGCCATCTGTATTTTCATTATTGTTTAAAAATATAAGTTTATATTCCTCCATCCATTTAAGTATTATTTTACCCGTTTCATCAACTTTTTGATATCCCCAAAATCCCACATGACCATTAAAGTTACCCATTATTATCATGGCTTGGTTTCTTATGTTTTCAAATTTTTCTTCTACTTCTTTTATTATTTTTTGTTCTATCTTGTTCATTATTTATGACTGAGAAATATATAACAGTAATCCTAATTTCCTTATTTTCTTTCTATATATTCATATCTAGAATATCTTGAGATTGACAGGTAAATTCCTTAATTTCTATATTTTTACATTCTTTATATGAGTAAAGTAATTCCATCACCTTTTTATCATTCTCTAATCTCATGTTCTGTATTGCTTTAATAGTTTCACTAAAACTAATTTTTTCTACTTTTAGTTGAGTAGGAGATAAAAATATAATTTGTTTTTTACAGCAGCTGTTCAACCTCATATACTTTATATCTCGAAACCCCTCGAATATTAAACAAAGCAATTATAAATATTTTTGTTTTATCCATATTATTTCCTATTTTCTTCTATAATATTAAATTTTCTTCTTCCTCGACGCGTTGCAATACATCGAGCGGTGCATTGCAACCAGCTCAGCAAGATCCTTCTCCGAAACGAAGACGGGCTTGGCGGTCAAAGGGGCACCAGTCGGGGGAGGAAGTCCTTCCTCTCTTTATGAGTACTAGGTGCCCGTTCAGCCTGAGGAGGGACATCCAGCTAGCCATCCTACCTTAAGCTTTCAGGTATCCGACTGGAGACTTAAAGTGCCTATGCCCCGTCGCTTGTAGGCAACTCTCCGAAAAGAAGTAAAGGGGAAATCTCCGAATCTGTCACAATTGGAGAGAGAAATAGAAAATCTCAGGGAGGGGGGGCTCTGAAAATGTATCTGGGGCCCGCTACTACACTACAATTGCCCGAAAGCAACTGTGCACAAGGGCTAAGGGGGAAGCCCCCGAACCTGTATCTATTGGAGAGGGGGAAATACCCTATCCTATAGGAAAAACTTGGAGGTGCTCCTGAGATAGAACAGGGGGAGACTTATTTAGAAGAGGCGTAGCTAACCAAGGGCGGCTCCAAAAAGGATAAAGGTGAAGCTCTTCTATCGGTCGAGGGGGGGAGGGGGTGAGAGGGGAGCCCCTGCACCAAGATTGAGTGGAGAATTAAGGAGGACTGTCGTAGAATGGACTCTCGACGATATACCATATATAACTATTCGTTGAGGGAACTTCTTTAATTATCTTTAGAGTGCGTGAATGTCTGGCGGGCCAATATTATGTATCTTCGATATGCTCAAGAAGTGGAACTTAGCTCAAGGATAATAATATTGCTATCATTAATAAAATAGAGTTTTATTAATAATAACTATCAACAAACACAAGACGGAAAATATTGACATAAACAGAGAATGCAAAGGGTCGTGGGGGCTCGGGCTAATCCGAGGATTAAAGGATTTAAAAAGGTAAAACAAATATAGAGTTAAAGAGATAGGATGGTTCGCTAAACCATTTAAAGCACAATGTAGAATTGAAAAAAGGGTTAAGTACTCAAAGGTGACGTTTGGCTTACGTAACTTTATACTAGGGGTGCAGTGGAAGGCGACGTGAAGGAATTTTCGGTCCGCTGGCGAGTTCCAGCCGAAGGGGGGGAATAAAAGGATCCTGACGTTGCGTCTTGGGAATGAGAACCGTTTCTCGACGAACGGCTTGAAGAACAATGGCTGTTCTACGTTGTTCTCTTCTGAACAACAGGGGGGGAAGTGAGAACCGTCTCTTGTCTACGGGCTCAAGAACAATGGCTGTTCTAATGTTGTTCTCTTCTGAACAACAAGGGGAAGGTTGAGAACTGTTTCTTGGCGAACGGACTCAAAAGAACAATGGCTGTTCTACGTTGTTCTCTTCTGAACAACGGGGGAAGGGTGAGAACCGTTTCTTGTCAACGGGGCTCGAACGAACAATGGCTGTTCTAACGTTGTTCTCTTTCTGAACAACGGGGGAAGGGTGAGAACCGTTTCTTGTCAACGGGGCTCAAACGAACAATGGCTGTTCTGACGTTGTTCTCTTTCTGAACAACGAGGGGGAAGCCTTGAGGACTTGGCGTCACGAAAGGCTCGAACCTTGGCACTCAAGGGATATTGTCCTCCTTCTGGACAAGTGATGGTGAATCTCGAGGTCGAGGTCCCTTGGCACACAAAGTGAGAGAGGGTCGTGGTGATGTTTCGCGACGAAAATCTGGATCTCCAATCTGATCTTAGTGGTAAAGTTTCCATCTAAATAGTCGAGAAACTCCCTTGGCGTGGGGGACAATGGAGTGGGAGCTTCGAGGGAATGCACACCTGAGCCTGGGAACAATGCCTTATCTGCCCATAAGCCAAACTCAATCTGGGGAGGTCGGCGTATGGGGGCAAACGGGGGGGACGATAACCTCCTTGTTTAAACATTGACATCCGGTGGCTGCGATAAAGCGCCAAGCTTCGAAGCGAAGATGGACGTGGGAGCATCGTGGTTTTAAATAATATGTGATAGGGGTTGAAACTAACGCTGTTCAACCCGTTCTATCACAAGGACATAATGATCCATGGCGGGAAAAGTTGAAATTTCGTGCCCCTCCACGCGACGGCCCTACTCTGAAGCCAACAAGAGATCGTACCCAACCCGATGCTCATAGGAAGAGCAGTATACGGCCTCACCCACCACTCCATGTGCAACCCAGACAAAATCCTACACTTTGCGGGGTAGGTAGGTCGGAGCAGCGGACCCGGCTAAGTGACAGGTCTCGGAGAAGTTAGGGTCACCACGCTAAACTTCCAAGAGGCACAACATCGTTTTCGTTGTTCGAAAGGAGAGCAGCCGTGACCAGAGAGATCCGTATACAGTGTATGAAGGCGACAACAAAAGGACAGAGAAAGTGACAGGGAGTAGAAAGGATGGATGGAAGGACAGACGCAGGGTGAAAGAGAATTAGTATTGAAAAACGAGGTAGGGGTTAACAGAAGAAGGAGGAAAGGCTAAGCTGGGGCCAGAGGGGGCATGAAGGCCAGGTAAATACATGAACTTTTCCCTTACGGGGGGAATACTACCGGAAATGACTTCCTAGGCCGTGGAAAACTTGAAGCAACGACTATAACAGTTTATTGCGAATGGAGGCCACCACTTGGATATCATTTTCAAAACCAAATAAAAACAAACCGCATCTTAGCCCTTGCAACAATAATGATAATTTTAAATAACATTTGCCTTGGTCTTTTAGTTAATCTGTCAAATGTGGTAGGTTCTTCTGTCGGCTCTGTATAATCCTAAGAATTAATCAGCTCTCATTTTGGGATGTGGAAAGAACAGAGAGGAGGAAACCGAATAAGTATGGAATATGTCAAATGGCAGAACCAACATGACGTAAACAGGTGACCAGTTTTTATAACAAGAAATCTTTGCTTCCCATTATATCAAGTTAGGTTACTATCTATATAGCTGTAGTCAGTTGGCTACAGACAGTTTGGCTGCGGAGAGTTTTCCAAGACCCTAATAAGATAAATAAATAGCGTCATTCATCCCTCCCTTCATGAACTAAATCCTCTTAGCGGGATAAGGAAATGTATATATATATATATATATATATATACATATATATATATATATATATATATATATATATATATATATATATATATATATATATATATATATATATATATATATATATATATATATATATATATATATATATATATATATATATATATATATATATATATATATATATATATATATATATATATATATATATATATATATAAAGATCAGAGTGACAATCAGTGTTGAGTGCGAAGGCACAAGTGGCCGGTGCTTATGGCACCAACCAACGTTGATGAAAAGCTCGTGCCCCCATGCAGGGGGGACGGGGCAACCGTTCCGCGTCAGGAATAAGTGAATATGATGTTCCCAGAGGCCCAGATGGATACTAGTTCCCCGTCAGGAAGATTGCGGAACGGAGAGAATGGATATGTTTTGCTTTCTGCTGTGAAGACGGGAAGAAATGACAGAGGTGTTGTGATTGGCTATGTCCTTGATTAAGAGTGTGGAAATCCTTTGTCTGCAGGTGTGACTGTCAGCCCATCCGCCAAATGAAGAGCCTGTGAATGACCACACTGAGTTGTAATACCTACCTCGACGTCAGGAATGAGAGTAACAACAAGGAGTAACAACAAGTAAAGAAGGTACCCAGAGGGACCTTACGGTCCATTCAAGGAGGGTACCTTTGGAATAGCAATCGAGCGGGCACATGGCTGCTTAATTGATTTGCGTCCCTAAACGGCCACTTTTCAAGACCTTGTCTAGTCTTGACTTGAACTGGTCAACAGATTCACTGTTGACAACTTCCACTGGAAGTGCGTTCCACTTACCGCAGATACTGTAAGTGAAAAAATTTCCACACAAATTGCGGTTGTAACGCTTTAGTTCAAGTTTGAAGCCGTGATTGCGCTTTCTGTAATCACTCAGTGTGAAAATATCCCGGTAGTCAACATTGACGAACCCTCGAAGTATTTTGAAAACTTCGATGAGCTGACCACGCAGTCTACGGGTTTCCAGCGAGAACAGATCTAATTCCCTTAGTCTATCCTCATAACTTTTATGTCAGATAGAGGAAATCAGTTTGGTTGCCCTGGCTTGTACGCGTTTCAACCTTGCACTGTCCTTTCGAAACGAAGGACTCCAAAGTTGTACGGCATACTCCAGGTGCGGCCGAACGAGGGAGTTGTACAGACAAAGTACTATCTCCTTGTTACGGTATCCAAACTGGCGCTTTATGTAGCCTAACATCCTTTAGGCTTTCTTCTCTACCTTGATGCACTGTTTGGAGAACTTGAAGTCGCTAGTGATAGTTACACCCAAGTCCTTCTCAGTGTCACTCGATTCAAGAGCAGTGCACTTGAGGATATACTGAGATTGGGGGTTTCTGTGGCCGATATGCATCACTTTGCATTTGTTCACGTTAAAAGGCATTTGTCACGTGTCCAACCACTCCCCAATTTTCTTAAGATCTTCCTGCAGACGGGCAGTATTTCCATCCTTTGCAACGTTGATACCAAGCTTGGTATCGTCGGCAAATTTGGAAATCTTGGCAACCATGTCACCATTCATGTCGTTGACGTAGATGATGAATAGTAGTGGTCAGCTAGTAACGGGCACTCACTCAGAAGCCTGTCCATTCACCACCACCCGTTGCCGTCTGCCAATTAGCCAGTCCTCCATCCAGCCGGCTACTTTTCCGTCTATGATCAGCGCTCGCACTTTCTGGAGAAAGCGGCGGTGTGGTACCTTATCAAAGCCTTTCTCAAAGTCTAAGTACACCACATCCACCGCCTTGTCCTGATCGTGCTCACTAAAGACGAAGTAGAAGAATTCCACTTAGGAAGCCGTGCTGGAAACTCCTCAGTAGCAGCTTTAAATCTAAATACGACGTCATTTTGTCTACCATGATGCTTTCCATGAGTTTACCGACTATGGAAGTCAGACTGATAGGTCGGTAGTTTGACGTTTAGCTACGGTCTCCTTTCTTAAAGATACGAGTCACCTCAGCTTCACCCCAGTCTCTAGGAACGCATTCGGTCCAGATTGACATGTTGAAAATTGCGCTCAGGTGTCGTGACACTTGATCGCGCACTTCTTTTAACACTTTAGGTAGAAACCCATCCGGCCAGGTGACTTATTCGTCATTAGGTCAGTGATCTTCTTTTTTATTTCCCCTTCGGTGAAGTCCATATCCTCCAGCTTTTCTCCCGAGTAGGAGTCTATTGGCTGGAGGATGGGACCACACTCTTCAGAAAACAATGAAAAGAAGTAGCGTTGAGGAGGTTAGCATTTTATGCATCTAAGTGCTTTAATATCTCCTCCTCATTTCACGAAGGGCTAATCGTTCGACGGATTGGTTTACGGCTGTTCACATATCCAAAGAGATCCTTGGGATTCTCTTTACAGAGTCTCGCCACTCGGAGTTCCTCAGACCGCTTATCTGCCCTTATGCTGGACTTCACTCTTCTTGTTAGCCTTCGGTATTCGTCAAAGTCACCCGAGATCTTAGATTGCCGGTACACAGTTCTTTTATCCCTAATCAGTTGGCCGATTTCTCGATTAAACCACTTTTGTTGAACAGAAGACCGACGGGGACATTTCAGAGGGGTGAAACGCGATTGAAGACTCATGAATGTGGTTTTGAAACTGTTCCACGAGTCTTCAACAACATCGCACACTTCTAGCCTCGCGTCAGTCAGTCCAGCACGAAAAACTGAAAAGTCTGCTCTTTTCAAATCGAGTTTCCTCGATTTAATAGTTGCAGGCCCTGCCTTCGAGACTTTGAATACAAATGTAATTTGTCCGTGGTCACTGCCACCGAGCTCTTTGCTAACAGAGGGGTCCTCAACGATGTCATCCTCAGAGGTGAAAACTAAGTCGAGGACATTGTCTCCTCTCGTTGGCTCTCTCACCCATTAAGTGAGGAACTCGTTGTTCGCAAACTCCAGGAGTAGTGCGTTCTCGCCACAGGGTTCTCTGGTTTCCCAGTCAACTTGTGTGTTGAAATCACCCATGACGATACACACTCTGTCTTCGACAAGTTCTCCTAGTAGCTGGTACAGATCTCTGTGCTTTTTAACGAGTTGGGCAGGAGGTCTATAAAGCACGAGGGTCCTGTATTTGGCAGGACCTATCTCTAGGTCAACACCTAGTAGTTCATGATTGGATACGATGATGCAATCCGTCGAGTTGAGAGTATCTTTGACATACAACATAACACCGCCACCCTCTCTATCTGGCCTATCTTTCAGGAAGAACTGGTAACCGGGAATCGTGAATTTACCTTCAAAATCTCTTCTTGAGGTTTTTATCCACGACTCCGTTATGGCTACCATCTCAGGTTCTTCTGTTGCTAAAAGGCCACGGAGCTCAAGAAACTTGTTCCTGATTCATCTTGCATTGAAGAGAAGAACTTTCAGGGAGTCCCCGAATGTAGGACTCCCTACTCTCTTCCGTTTCCCGGCTTGCTTGCTAGAGCGGTGCCATTCCTCTTTGCGACCTCTGAGAAGGTCGTTCCGGGAGTCACACGGGCGTAATAGTGTACGTCCGCCTTCACTCTAGGCCTGAAACTACTTAGGGTCCGTTCCACGACATTTTGTATCATGTTGCAGAGTATGGCCTTTCCTTTAAATGATAGATGTACTCCAGAGAGAGAGAGAGAGAGAGAAAGAGAGAGAGAGAGAGAGAGAGAGTAACAACAAGGAAAGAAGGTACCCTTGGAGACCTTACGGTCCATTCAAGTAGGGTACTTTTGGACTAGCAAACGAGCGGGCACATGGCTGCTCAGTTGTTTTGCGTCCCTAAACGGCCATTTTTCAAGACTTGGTCTAGCCTTGACTTAAACTGGTTAACAGATTCACTGTTGACAACTTCCACTGGAAGTGCGTTCCACATACCGCAGCTACTGTAAATGAACATTTTTTCACACAGATCGCAGTTGTAACACTTTAGTTCAAGTTTGAAGCAGTGATTGCGCGTTTTGTAATCACTCAGTGTGAAAATATCCCGGTAGTCAACATTGTCGAATCCTCGAAGTATTTTGAAAACTTCGATGAGCTGACCACGTAGTCTACGGTTTTCCAGCGAGAACAGATCTAATTCCCTTAGTCTATTCTCATAAGTTTTATGTCAGATAGAGGAAATCAGTTTGGTTGCCTTGGCTTGTACGCGTTCTAACCTTGCGATATCCTTTCGAAACCAGGGACTCCAAAAAAAATTGTACGGAATACTCCAGGTGCGGCCGAACGAGGGAGTTGTACAGACAAAGTACTATCTCCTTGTTACGGTATCCAAACTGGCGCTTTATGTAGCCTAACATCATTTGGGCTTTCTTCTCTGCCTCGATGCACTGTTTTGAGAACTTGAGGTCGCTAGTGATAGTTACACCCAAGTCCTTCTCAGTGTCACTCGATTCAAGCGCAGTGCCCTTGAGGATATACTGAGATTGGGGGATTCTGTGGCCAAAATGCATCACTTTGCATTTGTTCACGTTAAAAGGCATTTGCTACGTGTCATACCACTCTCCAATCCTTTGAAGGTCCTCTTGGAGGCGGGCAATGTTTCTCCCCTTTGTCACATTGATACCAAGCTTGCTGTCATCGGCATATTTGGAGATTTTGGCAACCATGTCTCCATCCATGTCGTTGACATAGATAATAAACAATAATGGTCCAAGGACGGAACCTTGAGGGACACCGCTAGATACGGCTGCCCATTCAGAGGCCTGTCCATTCACCACTACTCGTTGCCGTCTGTCACCTTGCCATCCATGCCCTGCGCACGCACTTTCCGGAGAAAGATACACAACATCCACCGCTTTATCCCGATCATGCTCAATGAACACGAAGTGGAAGAATTCCACAAGGTTCGTCAGGCATGACCGTTGCCTTCGGAAGCTGTGCTGGGAACTCTTCAGTAGCAGGTTTGACCCTAAATAAGACATCGAAGTCAAACTGATGGGTCGGTAGTTTAACGGATGGCTGTGTCTCCTTTCTTGAAGATCGGAGTCACCTCCGCCTCACGCCAGGCTCTAGGAACGCATCCGGTCTTGATTAACATGTTGAAGATAGCGCACAGATGTCGTGATACCTTACTGCACACTTCCTTCAACACCTTGGGTAGAAACCAGCCTGGTCCAGGGGAGTTATTCGTCTTAAGGTCAGCGATCTTTTTCTTTATTTCTCCTTCGGTAAAGTACATTGTCTCCAGCTTTTCCCCCGAGTGGGAATCCGTGGGCTGGGGGATGGGACCACACTCTTCAGTAAACACTGAAGAGAAGTAGTCATTGAGTAGGTTAGCATTTTCTGAATCTGAGTGAGTTAATGCACCCTCCTCGTCCCCTAAGAGCCCAATCCTACGATGGATTGGTTTACGGCTATTTACATAGCCCAAGAACTCCTTGGGATTCTCCTTGCAGAGTCTCGCCACTCGGAGTTCCTCAGTACGCTTAGCCGCCCATATGCTGGACTTCACTCTTCTGGCTAGCCTCCGGTACTCGTCAAAGGCACCCAAGATCTTCGATCGCCGGTACGCATTTCTTTTCTCCTAAAGCAGTTGGCCGATTTCTCGATTAAATTACTTTGGTTGAACAAAAGACCGACGGAGGCATTTCAGAGGGATGCAACTTGATTGAAGACTCATGAACTTATTTTTGAAATTGTTTCACGAATCCTCATCAGCTTCGCATACCGCTAGCCTTACATCAGTCAGCCCAGCACGAAGGCTTGCAAAGTTTGTTCTTCTCAAGTCAAGTTTCCTTGATTGACTGGCAACAGACCTTACCTTCGGGATCTTGACTCTAAATCTAATTAGCTGGTGATCACTGCCACCGAGCTCCTCGCGTACAGAGAGATCCTCAACGATATCATCCTCAGAGGTGAAGACCAAGTCGAGGATATTGTCTCCTCTCGTCGGTTCTCAGACCCCTTGAGTGAGGCACTCGTTGTTGGCGAACTCCAGGAGTAGTTCGCTCTCGCCACAGGCTGCTTTGGTTTCCTAGTCAACTTGTCTGTTAAAGTCGCCCATAACAATGCACACTCTGCCTTAAACAAGCTCACCCAACAGATGGTACAGTTCCATTTCCTTTTTAACGGGTTTGGAAGGGGGTCTGTAAAGCACCAGGGTCCTGTATCTGACCACACATATCTCTAGGTTAACGCCTAGGAGCTCGTGATCGGATATAATGTTGGAGTTCGTAGATTTGATTGTTTTCTTGACATACAACATTGCACCGCCACCCTTTCCTTCTGGCCTATTTTTGTGGAAGATTTGGTAGCCAGGAACCGTGAATTAGCCTTCAAAGTATCGGTTTAAGGTTTTTATCCACGATTCTGTTATGTCTACTATTTCGGGTTGTTCCGTCGCTACGAGGCCACATAGCTCAGGAAACCTCGCATTAAACAGAAAAACTTTCAGGAAGTCCCCTGATGTAGGACCCCCTATACTCTTTCGTTTCCCGGCTTCTTGGTTGTCGCGGTGGCACTATTTTCGACAACCTCCTAGAAGGTTGTTTGTGGAGTGACTCAGGCGTACTGGCGTACGTCCGCCTTCCCAATGGGCCGGACACTCCTTTGAGTGCGTTCCACGACATCCTGGATGAGGTTGGCTAGGAAAGCCTTGCCCTTAAAGAAGAGGTGCACCCTATCCCTTTGGTAGAGGTCTTTTCTACTATAGAATACGGCGTATGGGTCCACAAAAAAGACACCCTCCGCCGTACAGAAGTCTGCAAGGCGCCGGTTTAGCGACATGTTTCTCACGTGGGCAGTCCGGCTTGGACCTATCCTCGGGAGCATCCCCACCACGACGCGTCTGCGGGTTTTCAATCCACAGTCGTCGACAGTGCCCATAACTCTCTTCATAATCTCGCCTGTAGGGCCTACCCTACCTCCTCTGAGGTAGAGGTCGTTGCCACTTACCATAAGGGCAACGACTGAAGTCTCAGAAATCTGGGACTTCTCGGCTTCAGCTCTTACCTGCTTATTCCCACAGCCTGGGAGGCAGCTCACCTTAACGCTTGTGCGAAGGTGGGCCGCTAGCACGGGCTGCAGGTCCCGTGCCTGGGAATCACCCACAAGGATGACCCTGGTACATTTACCTGCTGAGCTTGGAGTCTTTGTTTTCTGAGGCGAGCTCTCCGATTCCTCTATCTTCCCCGTCACGGTCTTTTCAGTCTTTTTTTTCTTCTTCTTCTTTTTCGTCTCTATCATCTTTTCCCCCTTGTCATCCTTTTAAATAACTCCTCCTACCTTTTCCTCTTCTATTTATCTCTCTTCCTCTTTCTTCTTTCCCCTTTTCGTCTTTTTTCTTTTTCTTTTTTACTTTTGGCGTTTCTGCCACATTTGGGCCCTGCCTCTCTGCAGAGGTGGTGTTTGCCATAGGACTCAAGAGCTCGTTTAACTTCTCTTCGAGCCTGCGGATCTGGTGGGAGTGCTCTTCCTTGAGCTTTTCTATTTTATTTTAGAGGTCTGTAGTCCTTTCGCTGTAGTAGGTTATTACTTCTTCCACTTCCTTCTTTAAGATGCAAGTGGTGCATGCACTGCCTGGGTTGCATTTCACATAGCAGCCCTCCGGGAAGTCAACGCACCGCTTGTCCTACTTACAGGTGTCACACGTGAATTTTAGCGCTGCTGGATCTTTCTTGCCTGCCATTTTGAACACTCTATATTTCTTATGCTTGTGACCAATCAATATATAAAAAGGGGGGTTTGGTGAGTTCTCCCCGCGTGAGTCGCTCCCGCCTATTGATCGGAGTCGTTTCGGAGTCTTCCATAAGGCACGCTCCATGTGCTGCTGTTCGTCCGACCGAGTCGTCAAGCCTCGGCGTGCCGTGGCTCCCAACCAAGCAGCACAGACGGTCCCCGGAGGGGCCATCGATTTGTCACCAGGTGAACAACAACGAAGCACGCTCCTTACTACTAAACTCCTACTAGTTCCCTTCACAAAGGCCAGAATCTTGGAGTAGCGTTCAATGGATATCCCGCCACACCAAGGAACTCGACCCAAGGCTTTTTATTGGCTTGGCAACCAACATGGGAACAAAGGGCCGTCGCTTCGGACCAATGCTACCAAAAGCACCCGTCAACGGTCACTGGAAAAGGGCGGTAATTAAGCGCCAAGGAAGGGGTTAAAGGGGAAGTACGCCCATCCCATTTATAGTGCCCCAACGCCTAAGACCCCTCAAGTCCTAGTCTCTCGCAACCAGTGAGCGTCGATTGGCGTTGTTTATAGAGGTTCTAAAGCCTCTCTTCTGACGCATGAGGTAGCTGCCAGGTCCTTATATGTAGATAGAAGAAAAAAGGGGTAAGAGTGACATGATAGGAATAGGGTTTTTTTTGTTGCTTTTTTTCTTTTTGTATAAGTAGAAGAAATATGAATGATGTAAAAAAAAGAAAGGATAGAGAAGGAAAAGAAAGACGCACTTAGTCTGGAACCTAATTTCTGACCAAATCGACAAGGGAAACCCAGCCAGGGGTACCAGAAGATAGGTACCCCCGCCAACATAGCTCGAAAAGTCAAGGGTACGCACAAGCTCTCTTCCCGCGACAAGAGGGCAACACCTCTCCCTCTACTTAGAGAGAGAGAGAGAGAGAGAAAGAGTGTGTAACAACAAGGAGTAACAACAAGGAAAGAAGGTACCCTAGTAAACCTTACGGTCCATACAATGAGGGTACCTTTGGACTAGCAGTTAAGCGGGCACATCTCTGCTCAAATGCTTTACGTTCTTTCACGGCCATTTTTCAAGACCCTGTCTAGTCTTGACTTGAAGTGGTCAACAGATGCTTTGTTGACAACTCTCAATGGAAGTGCATTCCAACTACCGCAGATACTGTACGTGAAAAACTTTCCACAGAGATCGCGGTTGTAACGCTTCAGTTCAAGTTTAAAGCCGTGATTTCTTGTTCTTTTCTCAGTAAGTGTTAAAACATCCCCGTGGTCAACATTGTCGAACCCTCGAAGTATTTTGAAAACTTCAATGAGCTGACCACGCAGGCTACCGTGTTCCAACGAAAACAGATCTAATTCCCTTAATCTTTCTTCATAACTTTTATGTCTGATAGAGGGAATCAGTTTGGTTGCCCTGGCTTGTACGCGTTCCAATCTCGCGATGTCCTTTCGAAATGAAGGACTCCAAAATTGTACGGCATACTCCAGGTGCGGTCGGACAAGTGAGTTGTACAAAGACAGTACAATCTCCTCGTTCCGATATCCAAACTAGCGCTTTATATTGCCTAGCATCCTTTGGGCCCTTTTCTCCGCCTCAGTACACTGTTTCGAGAACTTGAGGTCACTAGTGATTGTTATGATTGTTACACCCAAGTCCTTCTCAGTATCAGTAGGTTCAATAGCATTGCCTTTAAGGATATATATATATATATATATATATATATATATATATATATATATATATATATATATAAATATATATATATATATATATATATATATATATATATATATATATATATATATATATATATATATATATATATATATATATATATATATATATATATATATATATATATATATATATGAAATGAAAAACTTACAAAGTATCACGTGAGGGTGGCAAATGAATGAAATGTCCCATTTCTTTGAATCTGTTACCCTTTCCTTCGACTTAGTTTGACCTTACTACCTGCTTCTTGTAATTCTTAATGTGAATCTTTACCTTTCCCCTTCCGTCTTCCTCATTGGTGATTTCTTGTTTTTGAGGCGGTCTTTCATACTTTTCTTTCGTATATATACCTCTAATATAATACTATTTCTTGTAGTTATCCTTGATAAGGAACTTAATAAACTTCGAAAGTACTTGGAAACACCATTTCATTTTTTCCTGCGGGACATTGCATTTATATATATATATATATATATATATATATATATATATATATATATATATATATATATATATATATATATATGTATATATATATATATATATATATATATATATATATATATATATATATATATATATATATATATATATATATATATATAGAGAGAGAGAGAGAGAGAGAGAGAGAGAGAGAGAGAGAGAGAGAGAAAGAGAGAGAGAGATAGAAAGAGAGAGAAAGAGAGAGAAACTGAGAGAGCGCCGCGTTCCCGATGAGAGAGTCAGAAGGAGTTACAAGAAATAGCAGTACCTCAAAGGACATTCCTGAACATACCGTGCAGATACTATTTTGGGAAAGCATGAAATAAAGTAAAGCATAGATGAAGGCTCTTCCCGCCCACTCCTCCCACCCGTATTTGCGGGCCAGAAAGCTGAAACGATACCTGAATATGCTGACAAACAAGAACACAAACAGGAATTTTTATAAAAAAGTTGAAACCTATATACTTTACCCAGATCGATAATCTATAATAAGGTGGTACCATCTAGGTCAAAGTATGAATTATCTTGGCAATCCGAGATTTGAACTGTTCAAGTGATGAACTGTTCAACACTTCTGGCGGTAGACGGTTCCACGTTCCGCAGATATCGTACGGGAAGAGGTTTCCGCAAATGCTAGTATGGAATTGCGGTAATTCCAGTTTGTAACCGTGGTTACGTGTAGCATTTGCGTTCAACGTAAACGGCCTCCTATGATATACGTGATATGGAAAGCATGATGGTAGACAAAATTACTTGGCATTCAGAGTCAAACCTGCTACTGAAGACTTGCCAGCACGGCTTCCGAAGGCAACGGTCATGCCTGACGAACCTTGTGGAATTCTTCCACTTCGTCTTCAGTGAGCACGATCGGTGCAAGTCGGTATATGTGGTCTACTTAGATTTTCAGAAAGCCTTTGCTAAGGTACCACACCACACCGCCTTCTCCGGAAAGTGCAAACGCTGGGCATAGACGGAAAAGTTGCCGGCTGGATCGAGAACTTGCTAAGTTGCAGACGGCAACGGGTGGTGGTGAATGGACAGGCTTGTGAGTGGGTGCCCGTTACTAGCGGAGTGCCTCAAGGTTCTGTCCTGGGACCACTACTATTCATCATCTACGTAAACGACATGGACGGTGACATGGTTGCCAAGATTTCTAAATTTGCCGACTATACCAAGCTTGGTATGAACGTTGCAAAGGATGGAAATACTGCCCGCCTGCAGGAAGACATTCGGAAGATTGGGGAGTGGTCTGATACGTGTCAAATGCCTTTCAACTTAAACAAATGCAAAGTGATGCATATAAGCCACGAAATTCTCGATCACCCTATATCCTTAAGTGCGCTGCTCTTGAATCCACCGACACTGAGAAGGACTTGGGTGTAACTATCACGAGTGACCTCAAGTTCCCGAAACAGTGTATTGAGGTGGAGAAGAAAGCCCAAAGAATGTTGGGGTATATAAATCGACAGTTTGGATATCGGAACAAGGAGATAGTACTGTATCTGTACAACTCCCTCGTCCAAAAAGACATCGCGAGATTGGAACGCGTGCATGCCAGGGCAACCAAACTGATTCCCCTTTATCAGACATTAAAGTTATGAAGATAGATTAGGGCCATTAGATATGTTCTCGCTGGAGACCCGGAGACTACGTGGTCAGCTTATCGAAGTATTTAAAATACTTCGAGGCTTCGACAGACTGGACTACGGGGATATTTTCCAGCTCAGCGAGGGAAGAACAAGAAATCACTGCTTTAAACTTGAACTGAAGCGATACCACCTTGATCTGTGTGGGAAATTCTTCCCTTACAGTATCTGCGGTAGTTGGAACGCACTTCCGACGCAAGTTATCAACAGTGAATCTGTTGACCAGTTCAAGTTAAGACTAGATAAAGTCTTGCGAAATCGCCGTTAAGATTCTCGCGAGTGATCTTCGAGGTTGCCAACGGACACCTAGGAAGATTGCGCCAAAAGTACCTTCCTTGTATGGACCGTAAGGTCTTCTAGGGTACTTATTTCCCTTGTACCTCCTTGTAACTCCTCGCATTATCTTAAAAGTTTCAATCAGCCGGCCTCTCAACCTACGCGTCTCCAAGGAGAGCATCCCTAGTTCTCGTAGCCTTTACTGATAACTTTTATGTCTAAGAGAGGAGATCAATTTTGTTGCTCTGGCCTGTACCCTTTCCAGCCGTTCAATATCCTTCCTCAGGGTTGGAGACCAGAATTGTACGCCGTATTCAAGGTGTGACCGGACTAGAGAGTTGTACAAAGCGAGAACAATCTGCTTATTTCGGAAGCGAAAGTGCCTCTTTATGTACCTTAGCATTAGCTGGGCCCTCTTTTCTACCTGGAGGCACTGCTTTAAGAACTTTAGATCATTACCGTTTAGCACGCCTAAATCTTTCTCAAGGTCAGTGTTATCTAGTTGTTTGCCTAGCAAGGAGTAGTTTTCCCGAGGGTTAGCATGGCCGATGTGCATTAACTTGCACTTGTCAAGGTTAAATGACATCTTTCACCTTTCTGAAAACTCGCCTATCTTGAGAAGGCTATGTTGAACGCGTTCCACTTCTTCTCGCGAGCTCACACTACCTCCTAGCTTGCTATCGTCAGCGAACTTGGCTATCAAGCATATTAGTCCTTCGTTTTTATCATAGATGTAGGCGATGAACAATAAAGGACCAAGCACTGAGCCCTGGGGCACCCTGCTACTGACTGACGTCCATTGCGAGGATATCCCGATGATCTTTACTCGTTGCCTGCGTCCCGAGAGCCAGTTTTCTATCCATTCGGCTACCTTGCCGGTAATGCCAAGGGCGCAGACTTTATTTATCAACCTACGGTGTGATACCTTATCGAAGGATTTTTGAAAGTCCAGGTATAAGATATCCACAGCTCGACTACTGTCATACTCACTCAAAATACCGTGGAAAAATTCTAGTAGATTAGTGAGACATGAACGGTTCTTGCACAATCCGTGCTGGAAATCCAAGATCAGGTTGTGTGACTCTAAGTGCTGCAGTATACTGCCAGTGATTATTCTTCGAATAGTTTGCCTACGGTGGATGTCAGACTAATAGGCCGGTAATTACCCAGGCATTCGCGGTCTTCTTCTTATAGATGGGAGTTACGTCTGCTATTTTTCAGTCTTCCGGCACCTCTCCAGTTTCCAAAGATTTGTTGAAAATGGTGGTGAGGAGGGGGAGTGACCTCTTCACCAACTTATCGAAGGAATCTAGGGAGAAAGCCATCCGGACCTAGAGACTTATACAGGTTAAGGTTTCCTAGTCTGGCTACTACTTTGTTTCTCTCTAAGACTATTTCGCATAGGTTTTCGCCCTTTTGGAGATGAACCACCCCCGGCCTTGGAGCTGGACCGTCAACTTCCCTCGTAAATACAGAGGCGAAGTAGCCGTTCAACACGTTGACGATGTCTGGTTCTAGCTTCCGTGACACACCATTGTCATCTCTTAGTGGTCCTATGCTATGGCGAATCAGCTTGCGGCTATTGGCATTCAGGAAGAATTCTTTCGAGGTCTCTTTAAAGAGGGAGGCAATCCGAACTTCTTCGCTGCGATTAGCTCTGTGCACCAGTGCTTTAACTTGCCTACACTTTTCCCTGTATTGAAGAAGCCTTTCTTCATTACGGTTGGTTACGGTGGAACATTGTATAACCGGGGATCGCAAACTCACCCTCGAAATCTCGCTTGTCAGTATTGATACATTTTTCTACGATCGCCACGATATCTATTCGGTTATCGGAGGCCAATACAACCACAAGTTCCTTCCACTTGTTCCGTATCAAACTCGCGTTAAAAAATAAAACTTTTAGAGAACGCTCGCTAGTCCGCACACTCCCTCCGCTAACGCGTTTGCCGATCACTCGGGTGGAGTGTTGTTCTCAGAAAGGGACGTATTACCATGAACTTCCTCCGAGTTGCCTGGATATTCTCCACCTGGGGGACTGGTTCTTCGTCACTGGCAGGGCTTCCATTACTTTCTGCTTGCGGTGCAGCAGGGCCTCTTGCGGTAGAATGTCTCACATTGACTTGCTTTCGCAGCTCATCTTGAGTCTCCTACTCGGATTTCCCGTCGAGTTTCCGCTTGGCTCGTCCCGTGCAACCTTCAACAACCAGAAGGCATTACTGTCGATTAACTCGGCCAGAACCGTCCTTCCTTGGTTGTTAAGGTGGACCCCGTCGCCTTCCGTGTATAGGTCATCTCGTCCAAAGACAAATCCACTGGGTTTACAAACTTAACCCCTGTTAAGGCGCAAAGGTGACTTAGACGTTCGTTAATGCCAAGAAATTTGCTATTTGTGTGCGCTTTAGCAAACCTCCTGGGTAGCATCCCCACGAGCAAAGCCTTGCTTGTCTCTGAGAGAAGATCCTCTGCAATCTTCATCGATGTCTGGACTTTATGTTCCGTTAGCCCGCCTTTACCTCCTCTAAGGAAAAGGTCGTTTCTACTGACCATTGAGGCATGTACGGAACTTCTGGCAAAATTCCGAACATTCCTAACTTCGTCTTGTAGTGCCTCGTTATCCCTCCCGGAAAGACATCGTAATTCCAATATAAGGCACTTTCTCCCACCCAGGTAGTACTGAAGGCCTCGCAGCTGCGAGTCTCCCACCACTGCGCATTACGCGCCCTCGTCTGATAGGACGACAAAGCGATTTAGGGTTCTCAAGGTGTCCTGAAACTCTCCGTCGTTCGAGCTCGCACCCCTAACCTCCAGTGAACCATCCACTGCCGGTGCTGATGTGCTTGTCTCGGTTGGTTCACTGTTGCTCACTGGTGCTTCCATCGCAGTTACTACCTGCCTTTTTTTCTTTCTTCTTCGTTTCTTTTTCTTCGAATTGGTCCGATGATTTACTGCATCAACTTCAATGGAAACACATGCAGCCCCGGTGTTGTCGTTTTCGATATTCTGCGGGTTCGTTCGAGCTGCGCCCGACACAGGAGTTCCAGCCGTCTAAAGACGTCAGCATAACTTGTCTGTGTACTTCAACCCCCTCTGCGGCATTACTGTCCGCCACGACAGTTCCTCTGGTCTCGTTCCCTGGAGGTGACCTGAGATTACACGTCTTCTGAGTTCTTCAACTGCCTCTTGAAGTTGTCCCACCTAATTCCTTAGGTTAGTCAATTCCACAATGCAGTTTTCTTCGAATTCACCAAGTTGATTTCTCACGACGGCCAGTTCTTCCGCTTCCTTCATCTTCCTCTCCATTACCAATTCTATGTCGCAGAACTTGCAGACGCTCTGACGAGTGATGTTCTTAAAGTTTTTCTCTTTAAAATCCGTACACCAACAAATTCCTCCACACTTAAGATATTCAATTTTTAATTGTTGGGCACCAGGCATTTTTATCTATTTACTTTCGTGATTTTGATGCTTGTGACCACTAAAATGAGAGGGAAAAGTTTAGTGCTGCATCTCGCGCTGGCCACATCCCCCTACCCCGCAGGTCTTTCCACCCCTTTCCCTAGCAGACCTCTCCATTCGCCTGCCACACTAACTGGAAGGTTTTTCCAATAGGTTAGACGGTCCTAAACGTGGTGAAGCTTACGGGCCGCAGCCACAAGTGATTTCTCACTGGTTTGTCGCCAGGAGTGACAGAAGGAGGAAAGTCAAGGTCGGGACCGTACTAGGCCCTATAGAGCAGCCAGATTATTAGCCCAGGCATTCAAAGGATATCTTTTCATCGTTAGTGACCTAGCCCGAGACATTTCAGTTAGCCTGGCAGCCAACTAAGCGGGGAATTTTTGACCTGTAACAGACCAGCCTAAATCACCAAAGGACGGTAACAGGGGCTGGTCAGGCATTATGCGTTTGTCGTGGGCTTTTCAGGGCATACTAGACTCCCCACATTATTCCGTTCCCAGTCAGACGGAGACTCATTCGTCCCAGTCTCTCACAACCTGTGAGCGTCAAATGGTGTTATTTATAGAGGTTTCAAAGCCTCTCTTCTGGTGCATGAGGTAGCCGCCAGGTCCTTACTTGTTACTAGCTAAGAGATGATAGATAAGGATAGATAAGAGTTAGAGGATTGATACACATATACACACACTTATACACATACACAGATATACCGAAGCATGCATTTATACAGAGACACGATAGCTGCCCCCTTTTTTTAGATATCGAGATGGGTTGAAGAAATGTAGGAAAGTTAGAGGAGAGAGAACCAGAGAGGACAAAGGAGAGAGTAAAGGAGAAATAAAAGATATCAATAAAGAAAAAGATAAATTTAGATGAAAGAGAAGGAGAAAAGAAAGAGAGGAAAAGAGCTACAAGGATCTACAAGAAAAATAAGTATCCTAGAAGACCTTACGGTCCATACAAGCAGGGTACTTTTGGCGCAATCCTCGAGGGTGTTCGTTGGAAACGTCTAAGATCACTCGCGAGGATTTTAGCGGTGATTTCGCAAAACTTTGTCTAGTCTTGACTTGAACTAGTCAACAGATTCACTGTTGACAACTTCCGTCATGAGTGCGTTCCAACTAACACAGATACTGGAGGTGAAGTATTTTCCACAAAGATCAAGGTGGTATCGCTTCAGTTTAAGTTTACAGCCGTGATTTCTTGCTCTGCTCTCAGCAAGTGTAAAAATAAACCTGTGGTGAACATTGTCGAACCATCGAGGTATTTTAAACACTTCGATAAGCTGACCACGTAGTTTCCGGGTCTCCAGCGAGAACATATTTAATTCCCTTAATCTATGTTCGTTACTTTTATGTCTGATAGAGGTAATCAGTTTGGTTGCCCGGGCTTGCACGCGTTCAAATCTCGCGATGTAATTTCGAAATGAAGGACGCCAAAATTGTACGGCATACTCCAGGTGCGGTCGGACAAGTGAGTTGTACAAAGACAGTACAATCTCCTTGCTCCGATATCCAAACTGGCGCTTTATATACCCTAACATCATTTGGGCTTTCTTCTCCACCTCAATACACTGTTGCGAGAACTTAAGGTCACTGGTGATAGTTACACCCAAGTCCTTCTCAGTTTCGGTGAATTCAAGAGCAGTGCCATTAAGGATGTAGGGTGATTGGGGATTTCGGTGGCCAATATGCATCACTTTGCAGCTGTTTACGTTGAAAGACACTTGCCACGTATCAGAACACTCCCCAATCTTTCGAAGATCATCTTGCAGGCAGGCAGTATTTCCATCCTTTGCAAGGTTCATACCAAGCTTGGTATCATCAGGAAATTTAGAAATCTTGGAAACCATGTCACCGTCCATGTCGTTCACGTAGATGATAAATAGTAATGGTACCAGGAAAGAACTTTAAGGGACTTTGCTAGTAACGGGCACCCACTCAGAAGCCTGTCCATTTACCACCACCCGTTGCCGTCTGCCATTTAGCCAGTTCTCTATCCAGCTTGCCACTTTTCCGTCGATGCCCAGCGCTCGGACTTTCCGGAGAAGGCGGTGGTGTGGTACCTTATCAAAAGTTTTCTGAAAGTCTAAGTAGACTACATCCACCGCCGTGTCCCGATCGTGCTCACTTAAGACGAAGTGGAAGAATTCCACAAGGTTCGTCAGGCATAACCGTTGCCTTCGGAAGCCGTGCTGGGAACTCCTTAGTAGCAGGTTTGACTCTAAATGCGACGTAATTTTGTCCACCATCATGCTTTCCATGAGTTTACTGACTAATGAAGTTAGAATGATAGGTCGGTAGTTTGAGGGTTGGCTACGGTCTCCTTTCTTGAAGATACGAGTCACCTCCGCTTCACGCCAGTCTCAAAGAACGCATTCGGTCCGGATTGACACTTGATCGCGCACTTCTTTTAACACTAGGTAGAAACCCATCCGGTCCAGGTGACTTATTCGTCATTAGGTCAGTGATCTTCTTTTTGATTTCTCCTTCGGTGAAGTCCATATCTTCCAGCTTTTTCCCCGAGTAGGAATCCGCTGGCTGAGGGATAGGACCACACTGTTCAGTAATCACGGAAGAGAAGTAGTCGTTGAGGAGGTTAGCATTTTCTGCATCTGAATGCTTTAATGTCCCCTCCTCACTCCTCAAACGGCCAATCGTTCGACGGATTGGTTTACGGCTGTTCACATATCCAAAAAAACTCCTTGGGATTCTCTTTACAGAGTCTCGCCACTCGGAGTTCCTCAGACCGCTTATCTGCCCTTATGCTAGACTTCACTCTTCTTGCTAGCCTCCGGTATTCGTCAAAGTCACCCGAGATCTCAGATTGCCCGTACACAGTTCTCCTCTCCCTAAGCAGTTGGCTGATTTCTCGATTAAACCACTTTTGTTGAACAGAAGACCGACCGGGACATTTCAGGGGGATGAAACGCGATTGAAGACTCATGAATGTGGTTTTGAAACTATTCTACGAGTCTCCAACAGCATCGCACACTTCTAGCCTCGCGTCAGTAAGTCCAGCACGAAGACCTGCAAAGTCTGCTCTTCTCAAATCGATTTTCCTAGATTTACTAGTTGCAGGCCCTGCCTTCGGGACTTTGACTACAAATCTAATTAGTCGGTGGTCACTTCCACCGAGCTCTTCACCAACAGAGAGATCCTCAACGATGTCTTCCTCAGAAGTAAAAACCAAGTCGAGGATATTGTCTCCTCTCGTTGGCTCTCTCACCCATTAAGTGAGGAACTCGTTGTTCGCGAACTCCAGGAGTAGTGCGTTCTCGCCACAGGGTTCTCTGGTTTCCTAGTCAACTTGTGTGTTGAAATTCACCATGACGATACACACTCTGTCTTCGACAAGTTCTCCTAGTAGCTGGTACAGATTTCTGTCCTTTTTAACGAGTTAGGCAGGATGTATATAAAGCACGAGGTTCCTCTATTGGGCAGGGCCTATCTCTAGGTCAACACCTAGTAGTTCATGGTTGGATACGATGTTGCAATCCGTCGAGTTGAGAGTATCCTTGACGTACAACATCACACCGCCACTCTCTACTCTCTCTATCTGGACTATCTTTCAGGAAGAACTGGTAACCGAAAATCGTGAATTCACCTCCAAAGTCTCAGCTCGAGGTTTTTATCCACGACTCCGTTATGGCTACCATCTCAGGTTCTTCTGTTGCTACGAGGCCACGAATTTCAAGAAACTTGTTTCTGATAGACCTCGCATTAAACAGCAGAACCTTGAGGTAGTCCCCGACTGTAGGACTCTCTACGCTCTTCCATTTCCCACTTTGTTTCTCTTTGGCGGGGTTACTCCCCTCTTTGCGACCTCTGAGAAGGTCGTTCCGGGAGTAACACGGGTGTACTGGCGTACGTCTTCCTTTACTCGCGGCCTGATACTTCTTTGGGTCCGTTCCACAACATCTTGAATTACGTTGGCGAGTACATCTTTTCCTTTAAAGGAAAGATGCACTCCGTCCCTTTTATACAGGTCGTTTCTCCCGTAAAAGGTGCGGTAGGGGTCTACAAAGAAGACTCCTTCTGACGTGCAGAGATCTGCCAACCGTCGGTTTACTGCGACGTTTTTCTCGTGAGCGCGTCGGGATGGACCTCTTCTCGGAAGCATCCCAACCACGACACGTTTTCGGGTTTTAATCCCCATGTCATCCACTGCTCTCATCACCGTTTGGATGGTCTTGCCACTAAGGCCAACCTTACCCCTTCTGAGGGAGAATAAACAGAGATAAAAAGGGAGAGCGAGAGACAACGAGAGACTTCGTGAGAGACAGCAAATGAGATAAGAGAGAAAGGACAAAAAGACAAATAAGAAGCAGGATGAAAAAAGGCAGAGGGAGAGAACAAGAGAGAGAGAGAGATAGAGAGAGAGAGATAGAGAGAGAGAGAAAGAGATATTGGAAAAAAGAGGTAAAGAGTGAGATTGAGGTGGTGATAGATAGATAATTGAAAGAAAAGATAAAAGAATATACAAGACAGTGAAAAGGAGCAGACAAAGAAGAAAGTTAAGAGTCAGAAAACGATAGCGGAGAGAGATTATGAGACTAAGTGATTGGGAGTGAGAGAGAGAAAGAAAGAGAGAAAAAAAGGCTAGATAGAGGGATATATGTAGGTGTACATCTTTCATTCATATACACATGCACATAGTCCCAGTTACAACACCAATCTACACATATATTCACACTCATAGAGGGAGAAATAGAAAGGAAAAAAAGTGAGAGAAAGATAGAACAAAAGGGGGTAGAGTAAAAAGAGGCAGAGAAACAAGCGAGCGGGAGAGTAAATAGAGATACATAAAAGAGAGACAGAAAAAGCTATAAGGAAGAAGAGACAAGGAAAAAGAAGAAAGATGCAGGAAGAAAGAGAAGAAAAGGGAAAGAAAAGAGGGAGCGGGAGTATAAGAAAAACAAATAAATGAGAGGTAGAGAGGAAAAATAGGTATACAAACATAGAGAGAGAACAGACAGGAAAAAAAGGAGAAACGAGAGGATAAGAAGGAGGGATAAAAACGGGCAGAGAGAGAAAAAGTGGAGTGCGAGAAAAAAGTAGGTTGGAGAGAATATAATGATACATAAGAGAGGAAGAGTTAGTGATAGGCAGAGAAAGAGATAAGAGGGAAAGGACAGATAGACAAAAAAAGAAGCAGGGCGGACAAAAGTGGAAGATAGAGAGAGAGATGGTGATAGAGAGATAGATGGATAAAGAGAAAAAAAAATGAAAAAGATTGAGATAGCCAAAAAAGGAAAGAGCGGAAGAGGGGGAAGATAATGGAAGAGGGAAGTAAATGTATATATTGAACGTGAACCATATGTAGGTAGATGGGAGGCAAAATAATAAAGGAATGAGGGTTGGAGAGAGAGAGAGAGAGAGAGAGAGAGAGAGAGAGAGAGAGAGAGAGAGAGAGAGAGAGAGAGAGAAACACTAGGGAGGTGAGAGTAGGATAAATAGCAAGTGAGTAAGAACAGGAGAGAATTGGAAAAGAAGGAAAGAAGGTGGGTAAGAATGAGAGAACTAGCTGAGGTTGAATAAGTGAGGTTGAATAAGTGGGAGAAGAGAGAGAGAAAGAGAGAGAGAGAGAGCTACAAGGAGCTACAAGGAAAATAGGTAGCCTAGAAGACCTTACGGTACATTCAATGAGGGTACCTATGGACTAGCTGCCGAGCGGGCACATCCCCGCTCAAAAGCCTTACGTCCTCCATAAACCGCCACTTTTCAAGACCCTGTCTAGTCTTGTCTTGAACTGGTCAACAGATTCACTGTTGGCAACTTCCAATGAAAGTGCGTTCAAACTACCGCAGATACTGCACGTGAGAAATTTCCACACAGATCGCGATTGTAACGCTTCAGTTCAAGTTTAAGGCCATGATTTCTTGTTCTATTCTCAGTAAGTGTAAAAATATCCCCGTGGTCAACATTGTCGAACCCTCGAAGTATTTTGAAAACTTCGATGAGCTGACCACGCAGGCTACGGGTTTCCAACGAGAACAGATCTAATTCTCTTAATCTATCTTCATAACTTTTATGTCTGATAGAGGGAACCAGTTTGGTTGCCCTGGCTTGCACGCGTTCCAATCTCGCGATGTCATTTTGAAATGAAGGACTCCAAAATTATACAGCATACTCCAGGTGCGGTCAGACAAGTGAGTTGTACAAAGACAGTACAATCTTCTTGTTCCGATATCCAAACTGGTACTTTATATAGCCTAGTATCCTTTGGGCCTTTTTCTCCGCCTCAGTGAACTGTTTCGAGAACTTGAGGTCACTAGTTATTGTTACACCCACGTCCTTCTCAGTGTCGGTGGATTCAATAGCAGTGCACTTAAGGATATACTGAGATTGGGGATTTCGGTGGCCGATGTGCATCACTTTGCAGCTGTTTACGTTAAACACATTTGCCACGTGTCCGACCACTCCCCAATCTTCCAAAAGTCTTGCTGCAATGTCCCGCAGAAAAAATGAAAAAGTGCTTCTAAGTACTTTAGAACTTTATTCAGTTTATTCTCAAGGATAACTACAAGAGAAAATAATATAATACGGGTATATATAAGCTAGTAAAAGATAAAGGACCGCCTCTGAGACAAGAAATCACCAATGAGGAAGTAGGAGAGAGATGGGTAAATTCTTATTGAGATTTAGCTATAACAGGTAGCAAGGTCAAACTGGGAGGCAAGAAAGAGTCAACAACAGAGAAAAAGGGGTTAAAAGGATTAAGGGATACAGCGATAGTCTAAAAAGGGAGATTATGAGTGACACGAGAAGTAAATAGAAACGAAGGGGAGAGGGACAAAGAGAGAGGAACATAAATATAATAATGTTAATACAAAATCAATGCAATAATTAAATTGACTAATCATGTTCACATAAAAATAAAAATTGCAAAAAAAATAGGAACATATGTCAAAGCTAATTTCTTTAAGAATGAGTTTTTTCATAACAACATAAATTTTAAAAAGGCTAGGGGGAATGTTAAAGTTATTAAATTGGCTTATACATGAACATTCAACAAAGTTACTTTTAATTGAGTCGTTTGCACGAAAAATAAATTTAGTTGAATTCCAATTAATTAATGGTTATTTTTGGACATATGCACAAAAAACGCCCTATTATTTACAGCTCTCCTAATATTGCATTTATGCAGATTAATACGGACAGATAATTACTTTCTTCTCTGTCCGAAATATTTACTTGGACAGATAGAACATTCGACCGAATAGACTCAACCAAAATTATTACAATTATTGTGAACTAGACTTTTTTTATAGTTGACTCGTGTTTGAAAGCAACTGAAATGTTAAAGTTCTTTAAATGACGGTGAAGGTCAATTAAACAAACAAAGAAGGGTAAAACCAAAATGTTTTAAACATTAAAAGGGACAACAGGAACTTTATTATATAACGTCGTTTTTGCAGAGGAAAGACAGTTTAGAAGAAACGGAACGTTTGACTTTGGGACTATACGAAGAGTAAAGATGAATATAAGAGTTTGAATTAGTAGGTTTGCGATAGATGGAGTATTTAAAACCAGTAGGTTTTACCATTCTCTGTTTGTTTCATTGACCTTCCCAGTCTTTTAAAAACTTTACCATTTCAGTTTCTTTCAAATACGAGTCAACTATAAAAAAAACATTCTAGTTCACAATAATTTAATAATATTGGTGGAATGTATTCGGTCGAATGTTCTGTTTGTCGAAGTAAATATTTTGACAACAATTATCTGTCCATATTAATCAGCATAAATACAATGTTAGGAGAGCTGTAAATAATAGTGCGTTTTTTTTGTGAATATGTCCGAAAATAACCACTTAATTAATTGGAATTCAGCTAAATTTATTTTTCGCCCAAATGACTCAATTAAAAGAAACCTTGTTGAATGATCATGTATAAGCCAACTTAATAACTTCAACGTTTCCCCTGGCCTTTTGAAAATTGATGTTGTTATGAAAAAAACTCATTCTTAAAGAAATTAGCTTTGATTTATATTCCTATTTCTTTTTGCAATTTTTATTTTTATGGGAATCCGATGTTTCAATTTAATTATTTCATTGATTTTTTATTTACATTATTTTATTTCTCTTACTCTCTCCTTGCCCCTCTCCCTTTCATTTCTATTTACTTCTCGTGTCTCTCCTACTCTCCCTTTTTAGACTATCGCTTTATCTCTTAATCGTTTTAACCCTTCTGGCTCTGCCCTCGACTCTATCTTGCCTCTCGGTTTGACCTTGCTACCTGTTATAGCTAAATCTTAATGTGAATTTACCCATCCCTCTCCTACTTCCTCATTGGTGATTCCTTGTCTTAGAGGCGGTCCTTTATCTTTTACTAGCTTATATATACCCGTATTATATTATTTTCTCTTGTAGTTATCATTGAAAATGAACTGAATAAAGTTCGAAAGTACTTGGAAGCACCTTTTCATTTTTCCTGCAGGACATTGCATTCATATATATATATATATATAAATATATATATATATATATATATATATATATATATATATATATATATATATATATATATATATATATATATATATATATATATATATATATATATATATATATATATATATATATATATATATATATAGAGAGAGAGAGAGAGAGAGAGAGAGGAGAGAGAGAGAGAGAGAGAGAGAGAGAGACCGCATTTAGATAAAGAAGAGAAAGATTGGGTAAAGTAAGAGAGACATGTAAGGGACGGAGAGAATGAGAAACATAGAGATAATGGATAGTTAAAGAAATGGAGCTTTTTTAGGTAAAGAGAAAAAGAAGCGGTTTAATAGTAGAGGTTAGGAGGAGGAAATGTAGGAGAAAGAAAAAAGAGAGATGTCAGGTAGCGGGAAAAATGGAGCACTATAGAAAAAAGAGAAGGAGGGGTTGAAGGAAGAGATAGGGAACAGAAGGAGAGAGCAAGTGAAACAGATAGAGGGAGAAAGAGTAGAGAATGGAAGGAGAGAGAAAAGAGGCAGATGATAGATAGAGAGAGAAAGGGAGTAGAATTAGATAAAGAAGACAATGAAGGGATGAAGTAAGTTAGAGGGAGAAGGAGAGAACTAATAGATAGATTGATAAGAGTAAGAGGTATTAAATGAAGAGACACGAGGAAAGGAAGAAAAGAAAAAGAGACAGAGAGAAGATAGATAGAGGGGGAGAAATGGGTGGGGCGGTCAGAAAAAAGAGAGAGAAATGATCAGAGAGGAACAGGGGGAAGAGCTTAGTAGTAATACTTGGAGATTTTATAGATAGAAGAGACAAACGATCAGAGAGGGACAAGTGAAAGAG